>VVHJ01004972.1:59958-70883 GCA_015107715.1 Tylochromis polylepis | reverse complement strand
TATATATATATATATATATATATATATATATATATATATATATATATAGAGAGAGAGAGAGAGGTGTAGACAACTGAAAAATTAGAGGGAAAAAAATGAATCACTGGCACTAACAGTGAGGGCAGGGACATTTTGCTGACATGGTTTGGGCGTGGTTGTCCAGTTTTTGGAAATGGTCCTTGCAAAAATGTTTTTACTGAGTGATCGCCTTTATCCTATGATGAAGGATTTTTGTAAAGGTGGGAGTGGTATCTTCCTGCATGACAATAGCTTTGCCCATGAGGGCATAATGGGTCATTGTTCATCACTAATGGCTGTCATCCAAGAGTACAAATAGGATAGCCAACTCATTAGACTAGGAAATTTCAGTTTGTAAAAGTTGTGGTCATACCAATGTCTCCAACCTCTGTTTGAACTTGTGTGACTGTAGCATGATATGGGTCTTTGCAACCACTATCAGGTCAGTTGAACCCCTACAGTATGAGAGATGTTATACTGGTATACATCAATCAGTGCCAGGGGTTCCATAGTGTGGCAGTTTACACATTTACACACAGGTCAGTATCTGTATCTACACACTAGTTTAATGTGCACACTTGCACATCAAACTAGACCTTTATGTAATTTTTAACTCTTCTGTGATGACGCTATTAAGACATAGGCAAAATGCAGAGCACAAAGCAGAGATTAAGGTCTTTAACATAGATGGCATGTCAAGATTTAGAGTTAAAGGGGCTCTTTATAATGTCAGATAAAAGCGAGCTAAATTACAGCATCGCCTCTAATGAAAATTCGGAGTATTCAAAGGTTTGCGTTTACGACATGTTCTCCGTGCTGGTGTAAAACATCTGACAACAGATTAGTTCATAAAATCTTGAGCGTAAATTTCATTAGCACTACAGTGAGAAATTTCTGAGAAAAGTTTGTGCCAAAAGCCCGACAGACACTAAAACAAATGTGGCTTACTTCATTTTTTATTTTACTGGAGTCAGTGGTGTACAAGACAGGAAGAGACATGTTCAAACACACTCACGTCAGTACTGATGCATTGATGATGTTCCTTTGGCAAAAAAAAAAGAAAAAAAAAGAAAAGAAAACTTACACAAAACCAAATGTGTCTCAATAACACGTCTGATTGTAATTGAGAAAGATGGAAAATTATTTTGTACCCAAATTAAACATTTTAAGAGGAAAAAAGACAAATACAGAAACCAAGGGGTGAGAAAGTCCCATTATTCAAACATATACACAGTAAACACACTTGGGCTTTATCTATTGGTCACAATAAAGACACAATTCAGTCATGAGATGTTTGACAAAAATGCGAGCAAGGTCAAATAAAGTGGTTTCTCCTTGAAAACACAGATACATTTAGTTTCAATTCAGCAGTTAATATTAAATACACAAAACTAAAAAATACTGTATAGAAATTCAATATAAAAATGTTATCACAACTGTTTAAATTATTACAAATACCAGAAATAATAATAATAAAAAAATAACAATAATAATAATAGGCAATCAACTCAAAAAAAAAAAGTGAGTACTGGCTGCTTTCCTGAGAAATTTAGTTCTACAATAATCCTAATAGATATCAAAATTAAAATAATAAAATTAGTCTAATAATAAAAAAGAAAGAAAGATTAACAGTGACTAAGACAAAAACATGTTTATTTAATGTTTCTAAATGTGCACTGTGCACTATATACTGACCACTTATTTTACAGTACTGATTGCAACAAATCACTTAGACGTGATGACATGACGTCCCTTTCAAATTGAGTAGTCGACTGTCTTACTAAATAGGCGTTTTGCTGATGTGTTTGTGGGTGTCATTCAAAATGCTCCACTAAAGACCAAAATCAGTCTCTCTCTTTTTTAAAAATATTTCTATGTAAAATCTTAAGGGTAATCTCATCGCTGGCAGTCATTCAGGTAAACCTTCCCACACTGGAAAACACCCAAAACATGTTTCTCTATGTGCATACAATAACTTGTACACCATTTTTGCAACACCTAAAAGTAACTTCTGAGAGAGATGCTATAGCGCAAAAGCACCCTTTAAGCACAAAAATCTCTAACCTACTTAATGTGAAAATCTCACCATGTCTTTAGTAAAATCAATGTGACAAAAGGAATACAAATGCCCATTAGAAATCTATATCGTTACTAACAACACAGCTTAAATAAATGTAATACTGCACAACACAGCATAGTCAAACATGTCACGGTCACAGATGCACAGAGCTGAAATGTTTTCTATTATGTATATTGCTTCAGTCTATCTTTATTAGAATAAGAATTGTATTTTTCTTGGGGTAAACACAAACATTCCTGTTGTGTGTTGTGCTGCATCAGAACTGTGAATCAATATCAGATTCCACATTTTTAGCTTTGTCTTGGTCACTGTGTCAAAACACAAATATAAAAACAGTCACTCTCAATTGAGCCCAAACAAGTAAACCTTAAAATAAAAATCTCTTTCTTAATTAAAAAAATTAGTGAAGATTACATTTTTCCTTTAACTATGAGATATAAAGTTTACATTTTGAGAAAAAGAATGTACTGGTTACTTCCAAAGTCAGTCGGATTATTGATTTAAAAAAAAAGAAAAAAAAAGAAGAAGTTTTGTTTTTTTTTCCTTAACAGGAACTACTTTCTGCAAGAAATACATCTGGTACTAAAACAAAGAAAGGTATAAAAATAACAAACAAATAGAACCCTTCCCCAAAACCCAGAATGTCAAAGACATGGTAGCTTATCTGACATGCGATCCATCACAACTCAGAGGTTATTGCCCATAAAACAACAAATGACCTTGATCTTGAGCACAACTTAGGCGAAGATTCATCAGGTGATTGTGTGTGCAAGCTCGACTATATTCTGACCAACACTGTCTTGTGAAATGTAGATGAACAATAGACCACAGATGCCTGGCATAAGCTCAACGGTCTTTTGGACGGATGAGCTAAAAAAAAAACCAAACAAACCCCAAAATAAATAAATAATAATAAAAAATTTATAATAAACTACACTTTGTGCATCTTCAGTAACCAAAATCTAAACTCAACAGCTAGGTACAGCCTTGTAGAAGTTTTAGTGGACAGTTTAAATTACTCTCTTCTGACACTGACTCTTTGTAATAGTTGTTAATAGTGAGGAGCAAAACTGGTGATCAGATTTAAACCAACATTTAAGCACACTCAATATCACAAGGTGAGGTTACAAGAGGGAAAAAACAGTAACTGGGGTGTGGTGGGGAATCACCTTAAGACATTAAGTGTCAAGCATGATCACTTCTGAAAAGTTTGTAAGAAGTGACAAAGAAAAAAAAAAAAAAAGGAAACCATGACAACAATAATTCCATCACTATTTGGGGTTGACTACTATGGTGCACTTTGAAAAACTTAATAGAAAAAAAAAAGATGGTCATCTGACCAGACGACAGAAATATAACAATCAATCCATGACAATGAGAGAGAATAAGGCAACTAATCTGGTCGACATTTCCACTACTCACAAATTAATTTGTAACATTTACTTCATTTTCTTTTCATTTAATTGGAACGTAGATTGATTCTGTAGCAGTACAATTTCAAATTTCTTTACTACTAGCTTTTTAATATCAGCAGAAAGCAATAAAAGTGACTTTTATCCTCACCTCAGTGAATAATATGTAACATTTCCAACATTTAACATTTAGGATGTGTGTTTTCTCACACATAGGTGAGCAGCTTCTTCACTGAACATTGCACAGTAATGTAGTCCAGTAATAATAAAGTAACAGAATTTGAATCCTATCAAGGTAGAAATATAATATTACAATGTTATAGTAACAAACTAAAATGAACATGAGGCTAGGTGCTTAAAAAATACATTTAAAGACATAATGACATGTCTGGTCTTTCTTATTTGTAGCTATTGAGATATCATTGCTTATCATTTGTGATTTCTTCTACATCTGCTACAAAAAAGGTAAAAAAAAGAAAGAAAAAAAAAGCCCCAATCTCATTTAAGCATCTACCTTTGACAGACATATTACAAATACTTTCAGGCTCCATTTCAATTTCACCGCTGTCATTCTGTATAAATTTAATCTGAATTCCTATGAGGCAGTCATGACTCATCTCATTCAAAATCTTTAAGCATTCCCCCGCATTTTATTTCGTTATGTGCAAGTTATTGCAAACATATCATATACGTTTTAGTGAAAATGAACATTTTCCACTAAAGATATACTAGCAGTAAGTGTTGGGTATTCTGATATGCTTCACTAATGCCATTTTAATGCTAGTGCAATAAGTGATATTCAGCAGAATAATTGCTTTTCCTTAAACACTAGGCCAAACACACGTCTTTCCACTGAACGAAGGAACCGACCCCTCTGTTCTGCCAAACTGTCTAGTCTAGTATCAAAAGAAGTTCAGCCAACCAACCAACAAAAAGCCCTTTAGCTCTACAATACTAACAGTGTCCTCTTTGGCCCTCTTCTTCCCACTTTGTAAACCACCTTTAGATACAAGGCTCTCAGTATAATCATCTTCCACTCATCTATAGTTATTACTGTTTTGTTAAGTCATACTATTAAATCACTCTCAATAGTATCTTTGTAACTCAAAGCAGGTGATTATTATCTATATATAGAAATAAAGATGTCTTGGAAGTAATTTTGCCATCTCATTGTGCCTTCAAACCAGAACACCTGACAGAATATTTTAATGTATTAAACCTTATGTTTTTAGTATTGAGCAGTGGTATTTTTCTTTTTAGTAAAATTGGCCCCGAGTGCCGCATACGCCGTCTTCTATACCATAATCGAGAGGTATAACAATGTAAACACAAGATTCAAACCACATTATTGCTAAAAAGCATCATTACTGGATTATAATGTGAAGGCCTGAGAAGTTGTTTGCCAAGGAATTAATAAATCAAATGAACTAAGAAGACAACCAGAAATTGCCAGGATTTTGGTTCTACCAAACTGGCACTGGTTCTTGATGCCCAAACTTAGAAACGGCACAATGCAGCAGGAATACTGCTTGTTATGGCAAGCATCTGGGACCAGCTTTTATGTCCACAGCCAGTAGATCAGTATCTGTACTTGCACATACAAACCTTTTTTTTAAGCTTGTTCTTTGTCCGCTTTCCACAACTGTTCCTTGACCTCTGTGGGCAGTGTGTTGAACAGGTCCTCTTCCACCACGAGACCAGTTCTCTTCAGCTGTCGGCACTCTCCAAGTTCCACCGGCAGACACTCTAGGCGATTTCCTCTAAGCTCTAGCTGTGTCAATGCAGTCAACTCTCCAAATCGTGATGGTAGAGACTGCAGGCAATTGTTTCCCAAGTTCAAAGTGCGAAGCTTCTTGCACTGGAACAGTTCATTAGGCAGGTTCTCGATCTGTATTTTAAAGAACAAGAGATTTTCCATTGGGAAAGAAAAAGAAAGAAAGCATGACTTCTAAGTTAATTTATTGTTTTAGCAGCAGATAAATAATACAAATTAAGCATTAAGCATAAACTCCAATCTATAATTAGGATAATATTAAAATGGTTAGAAACGATGCTTATTACATCACTTACCCTATTTGCCGTCACTGCCAGGTACTGAAGATTTTGGAGGAAGCCAATGTCTGTTGGGATATAGGTTAGGTTGTTATGGCTCAAATCCAAGAAGCGCAGCTTGCGGCAATAGAACAGCTGGCTGGGGATTTTCTCAATCTTGTTTCTGTTCAGGTACAGCTTCTCGAGGTTGTTCAGGGTGCCAATCTGAATAGGAATATAGGCAATCTGGTTGTACCAGAGCTTAAGGCAGACCAACCGATGAAGATGCTGGAAGCTGATGATCTCCTCAATGGTCTTCAGGTTGTTATCCTTCAGGTCAATCTCTTGCAAGTTGTGTAAACTAAAGATTGAGTGTGGTATGCGTTCAAGATCACAGCGAATAAGCTCTAGTTCTGTCAGGTTTACCATCTTTTTTAGACTATTGAGCACCATGAGCTTGGTTCCTTCATTATTGATGGACAATTTCTGGAGGTGCATGCCCACATCCGTGACCACTTGAGGTAGCTTGGTGAGATTGCTCTTCAGACGAAGCACTTTGAGTCTCTTGAGTTCCCGGAGCCCATCAATGACAATGTAAGGGTTGTTCTCAGCGCTGAGATTCCCCGTCAGATGAAGCTCACTGAGATTCTTCAAACTGTAGATCCATAAGGGGATTTCTTTGATGTCAGTGAACTTGATATGCAGAGACTTTAAATTTTCCCGCAAAAAGGCCAAAGCTGGAGCTTCAATTTTGGCTGGGGTGTGATAAAGCCACATCTCTCGTAGGTTAACCAGCTGGGCAATGATTGGGGGAATGGTAACATCTGGGATTAGCTCCAGTTTAAGAACCTCCAACTCCATCAGATCGAACACTGTATCTGGAATGCCACTGAGCATGAAAAGGTGCAACTCCAACTTCTCCTGAGAGTTCTTAGTTATCCTCTGCCTGAGTTTGTCCAGTGTCCACTCATTATTGAGGTTGAGTTGCCTCAGCTTATTTTCGCTTACTTCTGAGAGGAACACGGCAAAGCGTTTTGAGTACAGAGGATCATACTGATCTATCATGTGCAACATGAATGCAAAGTCATTCTTCACATCAGGTATGTCACTGTAGCTGCTCTCTTCCCGGATTGACTCAAAAGAGTACTTCTTTAGGGAGCGCCGAAGCATCCAGCAAAGCGTGTACATACAGATGAAACCATACACCACCACTAAAGTAATGTAGAAGCATGCTAAGATTTTAAAAAGTGTAGCGAGTGGGTGAGCACAACGGTACACGCTGTAACCGGTCAGGCTCTCTATATTTACAGAACAGTCAACACTAAACTGAATATCACGCACATAATACCCTGTGTAGCAGATTATCAAAATAAACTTGATGACTTTGATAATAGTCTGGCGTATGTACAGTCTGTATACAATGTCTCCTTCTTCCACATGTATGCGGAACTTCTTCACTTTTTCAAACAGAGCTTTTGCCTGTTCACCCTCTTTCTTGTCCAAAACTCCTGTTTCTGTTCTATCTACAATGCCCTGCTCAAAGCGCGATTTTGTCCTTTGAAGCATAGGAACACTTGCTTCAACGTCCTCACTTATTACAGATTCCTTGTGGTCCATCGAGCCATTCATTTTCATTGGTTTTGGGTCACTTTCCTCAACCACTGTCTCTGATAGTGCCCTTGTTGTCCATGGAGAGTCGAAGCATTTTAGCAAGATTGATACAAAGTGCTCTAGTTTGGAGCTAGTCCGTGGAAACTTAAACCAAAAGTTGCTGCAAGCTAGAAAAATAAGGGTGTGGAGTAATACTAAGTAGGGGAAATACTTGGCAAACCAGTGCAATGTATTTTCATAGCAGACAGCATCAACATAATTGTACTGGTGGCGGTCCAAATCATACTGGATCCCTTTGGGCACTGATGATATGATGCTTGAATTGAAGTTCTTCTTGCAGGTTTTATTGACCACCCATTTGCAGGGCAAGCAGATCATCTTGTCCTGGGTGACCTGCAGTGTTCCCCCAAACACAGAAATCATGAGCATGACAATGGAGATATAGTCGGTGAAGACATCCCACCAAGGTTTCAGGATGCGGTATGCTGGCTGTGTGTCCACAAAGTACCGCAGCTCGGTGATGGGGATCATGGTTTATCTGTGGGAACATAGAGAACTTAACTGTAGACAGTGATATATTGAATTAAAGACCCCTGTCAAACATCAGAACAATACAGAAATGTCTGTTTACAAATTAAACGCTCCTTCCCTGTAATGCTTAAGCAACCTTTGCCTAAACGACGACACAAAACCTAGCAGAGAAATCAATTCTGTAATTCTAACTAACAAGGGCACACATCAGAACATTGACCATGGTTAATTTGAAGGCTGTCAGGAGTAATGAAATAGTGACTTTGGTGTTAAACTTTACTTGGTGGACTACCATGTTATTGATTTACCTATTGTTAAGCAGGCTCAATTAATCTTGCTTTCAAAGGACTGTCAAATCAGACAAGTCATTTCAAATGTTAGGGCCAAATGGCAATCAATAAAATATAAAATAAATTTGTCTGCATCTTAAATTACAGTGAAGTATTAATGGGCTGCCCCTGTTAAGAAAAAACAAACAAACAAACCATACAGGCAAAGAAACAGCAGCCTTGAATATGTATGCAGGGTGTAAACATGATGAATGACCAAGTTAGGTAGGCAGTAATTTCACGCTTGTTTAATCATGAGAGGTCTGATGTTCATCAGCAGTAATAATACATAAAATCCACCTCTCTCTTCTGATGCTGATTATAACACAAAATCTGAGTACCAATACTAAAAATATACTAATATTTAAAATGAGAAGAAAAATACAGAGAAAGACAGTATGGTCACTCAGTCATGTACTTAGACGATAACTTATGCTTATTATTATTAGCATTTTTTATTATTATGCCTATTGCTTTGGTACCATTTCATGTTAATGAAAGATCCATCACTACTAATGAGGATTCAACACTGACGATACAAATCAATTCAACTTAATTTCATTTCTATAGCATCAAATCACAACAACAGTCACTTCAAGGCACTTTATATCGCAAAATAAAGACCCTACAATGATACAGTGATGAGACAACATGAACACTCAGAGATTCATCTGTCCCTTTAACATGGGTTTTTTGGCCTATACAGGTAATGGAGCCAATTAATGAGGCAGGGTTTTCAATGCATATGAAAAGGTTTTGGCACTCAGGATCGGAAACGTTTAAATTTTATTTTATGTGGGATGTAATTTACGCGAGCATGAGTAAGTCACAAAATACATAGACTTCTTTTAAGGGAAAACAGATACGCTAAAGTATCCTTGGGAAACACACTGAATACAAGTTGCCCACTCACTCATGCTTTTTACATTAGATAAAAAGTGCTGTATGGATGTGCGTGTGCTTGAGTGAATGAGACTTGTCGTAAGAAAGCATTTTGAGTGTTCAAATTTAATAGAAAAGCACTATTAAGTACCAGTTCATTTATCATTTACATGTGTAGCCAACCTCAAAAGGTGAATTTTGAACAGTTTCCCACAGATTTAAATTGTTCTTATGGTGGGGTGGCCATGAAAATACATTCACTGAACAAAGCACATATGCATGTTAATGTAATAACCATTGCTAAATAATTAAACAGAAACTCGACTTTCATTATTCATTCATTTTTACATCACATCTGTGGTGATATAACAGATAGTGGAGTTGCTCATAATACAGCATCTGAGACAATTTCACATTGGCTGGAACACACACGCAGACAGCCTTACTAACCTGCTGAGGACACCGTCGCTGAAGTTAAAAATGAATTCATTTTGTTATATATTTACTCGCTGAAGAAAGGAATTCCTTACACTGCTCATTATAAAACTTTTGCATTATTAACAAGGTGGTATGACATAATGTACACTGTCACATTATCATCAGTTAACAATATAAACCTTATGCTACAGTCCCACACAATGACACAAACCCCCACTCTAACAAGGGCACACTCAAGATGTTTCTTTTAGTATGCAAGTATTAACACAAAGGTGACAGTAAAGATAATTAAACCAGCCCAAAGAGAAAAATGCTGTGGCCAAAGCAATGCTACTATGGAGGCTACAGTGTTATAAGCCCGACTGCTAATTACTCCTTGGGGTTGGCATGTACACTTAGCTTTAACAACATTCTGGTTTCTTTGCTATTAGCTTTGTATTGGTTGTTAGAACCCAAACAATAAGAACAATACTAATACCAATATTTGGTGATTCAAAAAATCTGATCTGATTCCAATATACTGGCTGATACATATTTTTTTCTTTCAGACACAAGAAACATGAATAGACTTTCAGAAAATCTGTTATGTGTAGAAATGTATTTACTCATTGATGCTCTGCTTGACTTTGCTCAGATTAGCTGGTTGTTGTGTTTGTATTATTGCAAATATGCGTTTTGCCAACAGTGAAGCTGATCGGTCAAACTCTAATAAAAATTAAAGTAATATCTCCTCTCCTCAAAAATTTTAGATCACACAAAGTGAAGTCAGCTGATTAACACAAAATCATCCAAATATAACTGACAAACTTATGCAACACAAGTAATCACATACCAGACATGATTACTCAGACATGTATGTCTGAGTAAATACATACATGTATGTATTTATTTTATTTGCTATGGGACTGTGTGTGTCTTTCATAAAGTGAAACAAACAAACAAACAAACTGAAATTAGTAGAAAAATGCATTGCAGGAAAATTTTATCCCAGTACTAGAACATATCACCTTCCTTATGATGAATGTTTGAGAAAAGTGAAGAACAAACACACAAACATACGGAGACTCTTTCCTTTAGTAGTTAGGTAATGCATTGTCTGGGGGATATTGCTGGACCAGCCAAAATCACGCACTCTCTTAAAAAAATCCAAAATGTAAAAAAAGTCACATAATGCATATCTTATGTAATATGACAAAGTTAACATTCTCCTATTATGTATGGAAAATTGTTTTACTTACAAATTCTAATTGTAAAGCACAAGTCCTCCATACATAAACAGCCAAGAGCAATCCACAACTAATCTCCCTTACCTCTGCTGTACATCAGAGCCAGATAAAGCTCTCTAAATTGCCACACCCTGCATGAAAGCTTGAGAAGTCACTCTTCTTAAGAAGATGTTCCGTTTTGGCTTGTTTAACCCAAACAACATGACCGCCAGAGGAGCCACCTTGCTCCCCTGCTCTCTATTCTTAGCGGTTTCCGTTAATAATACCCAGAGTATTGTCTGTGGGGGCCTTGAGAAGTACCTCCCTCGACCTTCAGGAAGAGATCCTGTTTACCTTATAGAAGCTGCTGTCTCCAACAAGTGTCTCT
>VVHJ01004972.1:28431-59730 GCA_015107715.1 Tylochromis polylepis | reverse complement strand
GGATGGTGAAGCACCAACAAGTACTCTTAGTCAATAAAATACTCACCAGTTTGGAGGTGTTATCTGTGCTCCAGTGCCTGATGATATCCCTGGCGGACTAGCCACTCACTGAGTATCCAAAATTCTTCATGAACCATTGCCTCTTTTATCAGCATGCAGTTGAATCTGAAAAAAAGACATTGGGTATGAAACTGCGGTTTTCTAGCCTTTTTGAAAAAGTAAAGATGGCAAATAAAGTTACGCAAGCGTGCATTAAGTGAAGTTTTAAGCTGATGCTTCTTAAAAGAGTGATAATTTATAATAATAATAAAAATAAGCGAGTCAGATTTTTTTTTGTCACCGCTCATAACCATAACATGGGATGCCTCTGTCATCTAGCTAGCTGAGAAAACTACTCAACATAAAGTTAAACCCGGGTGCTTTTTTTCTTTACATGTGCCCTTAAATAACACGTTGTTTTTAAGGGCGTGAACTGGAATCTGACAACAACCAGCTTATTTGTCACTGCCGACCACGAACAAAGGCATTTTGTTGTTAAAACATGTTCGCCAATTAAGCTATACTGTTCAGCTAGTGAGCTAAGCTAGCTACATGCAGACCAGGGGTTCTTGTTATCGTTACATCCTCGGCATGCGCCGCATTTAAAACGACACTAATACACTTCTAACAAACACTGAAAATTCTGAGGTGTTCAGCTTACTTCAATTGGTGTGCTGCGTCCAAAACTAAAGCTACTTTATCAATAGTTCCTCACAAATTGCGTTTGCTGTTGCCAGCTAGCTGTTGTTTTTCCATCAAGAACTCGAAACCCACCGACCGGCGGCAGTGTGACAGTGTTTAAAAACGTAGAAGAAGAACGCTCTTCTTCGTTTGTTTTTCCGGAAAGAGGTGATGTTTTGACAGGGAACATTTTGTGTATTTATTGATTGCACGACAGCGAGTAGTGCATTTTAATTCCAGAAATGTTGTCTGTCCACTCTTTGAGGATCGTTGGCTCATCCCGGGCTGTACTGCACCCATGCTGGCTAACCACCAACCGACTGCCAGTTTCTAAAGCTGTTACATGTCCAGCTTACTGTATGTCTACTAGCCTCCACAGGAAGGGCACATGGCACAGCAACATGAACTTCAGAGCACTCAGAAAGGAGAGAGAGGTTTTTCACTTTAATAATCAATCAATTTCACTCAGGAATTGCTGCACAAGTCAAGTTAAACTGAACTGCTGGAACTGTAAGCATCTTCTTGACAAAAGACCTGTATTTTTCTGCGTGTCATGCAAAGCAGTGCAGCCCCCTGTAGAAGGGACATCCTACTTCAAGATCATGGATTGGTGAGTTTCTTGTTTACCTTAACATATGCTACCTTATGTTAAAAAGTTTTCCAAATGAATTCAGTCTTTTCATTTTACCATGTGTTACCCTTTTCAGTGACTACACATTCACACTGGACACACAAAAGCTGCAGAAAACATACTTGCAGCTCCAGCGGTCTCTTCATCCAGACAACTTCAGCCAGAAATCTGTGGTAGGAAGGGGGAATATAAGGGGAATAGAGATCTGCCGAGTGAGATGGTCTATGAGTCAGTGAACACTTTTCTTTCTATTAGTCGCCCTGTGACACAGGAAATTGGGTCTGACCCCTTGTCCCCATTTGTCCACTTGTGTGTGCATTTTTGTTTTGTCATGATAATTCATTGTGACTTGGCCATGGGAGTAACTCTGGGCAAAGTAAGAAAGATGGGCTTGTTAAAAGGCACTGACAAATGTAGGGCCTGGTTAGGGAACTTGGTCTGTATTAAGCTACCAAGCAATCTCAGTGCATAGGAAGCAAGTTTAAGGAATTGAAACTAAATCGCAGTGTGTAGAAGAACAAGCATTTTTTCTTAGGGAAAAATACAGAAGGGCTACAAAAAAAGAAAAAAAAACCAAAATGGAAATAGTGTATAAATGGATACATCTAGTAATATAAACAGCACTGCATCAGTGTATCTGAAGGGATTCATGGCTGCTTATTTCAGCTATGAAAACCAGGAGGCAACTCCAGTAAGCCAACATGATCAGTTATTTATGTTGATAATTACACTTGTACTTTTCTTGCTGTGAAATGTAAAAGTGCCTACTAGGACCTGCAAAAAGGAACTGCAAAACACTTTAGATTATAACTACAAAATCTAAAATAAGAAAAACAGAGGTATATTAAATAATATATTATTATGTATAACCTGTATAAATATATTAAATATTTATATTTATTATTTATACTAAGAAAGCAAATTTGGTTTAGAACTCGTCTTGCCTTATGGATGGAGGCTTTCTCACTCTCACCAGGATAAAATGTTTCATCACAAGCTGCTAAATTGTGACTTAGGAGTCTATTTGGATAGATTAGGAAAGGTAAGTATCTGAGATTGTTCCCCTGAAAATGATAAAGTGAAAAAAGGGGGTAAGATCTTGTGACTATTAAGATGTTTAATATGCTGAGTATTTTCTTCGTTAGTCAAATAAATTTGGACGGTTTAGCTTAATAAGATCACTGAAACAATTAATTAATTGTCAAAACAGCCCTGATTGTGTTTGTGCATATTGACCTGTTATATAAACTCTAATTACAGTAAGGAAGGTCCATTGGTATTCAGTCAGTGTCTCGGTCTTTTTAATTTGGCCTCTGTACACCACCAAGGTAGATTTAAAAATGTTAAAACCGTCAAAATTGTGAAATGCAGCCTTTCAGCTTTGATTCAAAGGGTTTAATAAAAAGTATTGCATTAACTGTTTTGGAATTATTTAGTTTCCTAGTTTTCAGAGGCTCACAAGTAATTGGACAGTTAACTGACAATCACTGTCATGGTGAGGTCGATTCCTTGTGTATTTTAAGTAGATATAATGTCTGACTTTCATTCCAAGTGTTGAACTTGTATCTAGTAGATTTTCACTGGAGTTCTTAATATGATGTCAGCTTGCTGCAACTAAATAAGGTCACCATAATGCTGGAAAAAGAAAATGAAAAAATGGGAAAGCACTGGCCAGCTGTGCAACACCAAAAGCCTTGAAAGGACCGTGGAAGGCAACTATAGATGGTAGACCCCTTTACTTGGTAAGAAAACCCCTTTCATTATATCTAGCAATATCATTGTCAGAGTCTACAATCAAGTGATACCCTCATGAATGTAAATGCAGAGGGTTTACAACAAGATGCAAAACACTGGTTACACTCAAGAACAAGGAAGTCAGATTAGACTTTGCCAGAAAACATCTGAGGGAGACTGCATAGTTCTGGAATAAAGAAATTCTTTAGACAGATGAAACCAAGATTAACTTGTACCAGAATAATGGGAAGAGAAATTGCTCATCATCTGCCAAACATGTTAGATGCAATGTTATGGGAGGGACTTAATATGCCTAGAAGTGGAATCAGGCCACTAGTGTTTATTGATCAAGTGACTGCTACCAGAAGTAGCAGGATGAATTCTGAAGTGTACAGGGCTGTAATTTCTGCTCAGTTTCATCCAAATACAGCAAATCAGACAGCACTTAACAGATAATGACCCAAAGCATACTGCAGAAGTAACCCAAGAACTTCTCAAGGCAAAAGAGTGGGATATTCTTCAATGGCCAAGTGAGTCACCTGATCTCCACCCAGTAGAGCATGCTTTTCAGTAAATGAAGATAAAACTGAAGGGAGAGATCTACAAACAGGCAGGAAGTGAGTAGCAAAGACTAGCAGAGGGTCTCAATGGGAGAAACGGCATTTGGTGATATCCATGTTTTCTGGACTTCAGGCAGTCATTGACAAAAGAGAATTTTTGTCCATGTATTAAAAATAATACTCATATTTAAAGTTATCAGTTTTCCAGTTTTTTTTTTTTTGTGCCTCTGATTCTTTAATCTAAAATCCACTGCGGTGGTGTACAGTAGCACTGCAGTGTTTTGTTTTGGTTTGGTTTTTTTTCCCCCAGCTACAAATAGGATGATATTGTCTATTGCTCTGGAAGAGTTCTGACAAGTTGAAGAAAAATGACACAATTTTGTTGTGATGTCATCAGGGGTATTTCAGCTTGTGCTGAGAGACAGCAAATTTAGAGTTTGAAAGATAAAGGTACGTACCAAGGGAAGAGGATATCTTGGAAAAAAACCTATCAGTTGCATTATTTGTGGAACTTTAGCCATAAAAAAGCCAGGAAATGTCACTCTGTGACATACTTTTTTTTTTGTTGTTGTTGTTGTTCATCAAAATTTAATAAGGAGCAGTATGTAGGACTAAGGCTGGGATTCTGTTCCCTTCCAGACGAGCACACAGAATGCAGCTGACATTAAGGTTATATAATTATATAGTTCTTTGTTGCTGAAGCAGAGTCATAGTTTGTTCATTTGTTTTAATTTTTTGCTTTAAAATCCGATTAGTTTATTTAGTTTCCAGATTGTCTTTTTTCTAAATTTCAGAATATTTAGTTGTAATTAATTTTTTATTAGTTAGATTTAAGGTATATTTTACAGGTAGCAAATTTCTGATGTACTTAACTTATGTAAATATCCCAGTGTCAGCAAATATACAAACGAGTGCCTTCTCATGCTTGCTGTTTTGACAAATTCAGCCAAATTGAGTCTGACAATGACAAATGTACAGGTAAAATTGTGTAGTGAGCAGAGAAGTTCCACAGGCGAAATAAATGGGAGGCTATGTAACTGTAGAAGGTAGAACACCTATATTAGTGTCATCGAGCACAGAGGGCGTAGTTTGCAACAATCTGACTACCCCTCACCTTACTGTTCGTTTGTTTGCATTGTATTTTTAGCTGAGCATACACTAGCGTGCAAACATTAATTTAATCGTGGATGTTCTTTTCTTGCAATAAATCTTGCACAATGGACATTTAAGAGTTCCATAACTTTGAGGTAAATACTAAATCACTGGAGATCTTTTTTTCCATGAAATACACAATAAAAGGAAACCAGTTTAATTTCTCCCACTTGTCATTTCATGAAGCACTCACTCACTGATGCTTAGGAAAGAAGTCTGATGTTTTCTTCGTCTTTGCTTTTGTAAATTGTCACTTTTCTTGTGTCAAAAGAAGAAAACAAGTTTGAGGTCCCTGCTAAATCTTACTGAGCCCACAGCTCATTTACGGTGAGACTGTAAGGGTGATCACTTACCTGTCAATTTCAGTTACACTGCACATAAAGAAATAAGGCTTGTCCCAGTGCATCGGAGTTTTAATGTGTTAGATGTAATTTTACAATGTGGTAAATGGTGTTAAAGCTCCCCATTTTCCACTTCCCCCCTTGTAGATCATTAAGAAAAATGCATGGCAGTTTAGGAGAATGAGCATTATGAATGCAAGATGGAGAGGAGATGTATTGCTTTGGGTGTAATTTATTCTGTACACTCAGGTGGAAAAGCAAAATGCAGAATGTTGTCATGATATGATATGAAAGCTAAACTCATATTCAGCAGAATGTGAGAGGGGAGAGGTAGCGTAAATTGTTTCTTTATACAGACCCTGTCCAATATTGTACTGAATCTGTTTTATTTATCACCACCTCTGGCCATTTTTTTCTTAATTAGACATCTTCCACCCTCAGGGGTTTGCATCATATATAGAAAAGTCATTACTTATATGAGGCAGCCACCTACTGCATTGGTTGTTATTAGAGAAACAGCCTCACACGATGGGCCCATGGGTCAGAGCTACCGACTATTGATTTTCACCAGAGCCGACAGACCTGATAGCTGCAAAATGTTCTCAGATCTGCCAACCATTTCTGAGCTCTCACCCCCGCTCCCACCCAAACCTCACATCTTGTTTCCACACATTTGTCATGTCAAACCTACACCTGCATCTCCTGAAGGGTCCCAAACTGCTTGACTGCAAGAGCTGATGCGTGTCATACAGCTAATTATCGGTATCACCAAGGTTTTTGACAATGCTATATATCGTGATTGCAAAGTGTAAAATCACTCGGCCCCTTTTTCCCTTTCGGCACACTTTCTGTGACTATTTTAAATGTTGATTCTTCCAAATCCATGGCATGCTTGTAAAAAAAACCCCAAAACATTATAATACAGACTTTCTTTTCTTTTTTTTAATAAATGGCTTTGGATTGAACTTGCTGTCCATAGAAATAATCCTAACACATCCCTCTTTTGCAGAAAGAACAGGAGTATTCAGAAAGCCAGTCTGCTCTTGTTAACAAAGCATACAACACTCTGCTTAAGCCTTTGAGTCGTGGTCTTTATATGGTGAGTTTCAAATCTCTGATTTAACTTGTAACAAAATTCGCAATTACAAAGTCTTTCTGTGTGATCACATGTTCGTCACCATCTGACAGTCAAGACTGGTGTTTTACATCTAAAGGAGGTTACCTTTGACAGATTCCCATCATGTGTTTCAGCTGGAACTAGAGGGAATGAATATAGAAGAGGGCACAGACTCTGGAGCTGATTCAAATTTTCTAATGAAGCTGATGGAGATTAATGAAGCCCTCGATGAAGCACAGACTCCAGAAGAGGCCAATAAGATTGGCCAAGATACAAAAGGTAAACAGAGTTGTTATTTTAACATTACTTAAGTAGATTTCTAGTAAGTCATTTGCCTAATGTATCAAAAGTGGATGTGTAACACACTTTTTTTTCTGCATGTCAGATATATCTACTTCAGTCTAAATCGTCAGTTATTAAAGTGAGAGATGAGAATCACTTAATGGCTGAACTGCACACATGCTTGATTTTAAGGGTTAAGGCTGCAATCCCTTAGATTTCTGCTCTGGTCTATCTGGAAACACCTGTGGTTACCATAGTAACCTCAAGTGCAGTGTAGCACTACATCTAACACTCCTCAAGGAGCTACTCTTGTCAGAAATACAACAGAGAAGCAGGGGATTTACCCATTTTCACAGCAGCCAAACAGACCAGCGCTGGTGGAGTGCATATGTAGGCAGATTGAATCCAAGGTGAGAATGACATGAACAATGAAATATACTAAATGAAAAGGCCATTAAATGAATACACTGAATACACAGTAATTACTCTGAATCATTAGTGCAGAATAAATACTAAAAATGAACAGCATAAAAAACAAACAAACTGGATCTTGGAAAAAATGTACTCGTGTCCCAGGAAATGGAGTATGAGCAGCTTTGAGTTTCTCGTGGCGAGTCAAAACTGCTCACACTGAAGGTGTCACAAGAAAAACATTTTTAAATGTCAATTGTAGTGCAAAACACTCAGGTGCAATATACTGTACAGTATATAAGGTGTGTCTGTCTGCTACTGCAAGCGGCTTATTCTTTATAGATGGCAGACAGCAGTCTCCACATCCACATGTATTAGTCCTTAAAGACAATGTCCCTGTGCCCTTGTTTTGGATTTTTCAAACGGAGCCGGTTGCTGGTTGATGGACCAGATACAACTGTGTGCCAACTGTGTTCAATTCAGTATAGCTCACATCATGTCGCATGTGGCAGAACTTGCAGATTTTGATTAGCTTTTATTGAGCTTAAAGATGATTAAAATTTAACCTTGTCTCTGAAGAGGACAAACCATTGGCTTCGATGTTCCGATATTAAGAAATGTGCTTGTCCAATGGGAACAGTTTCACTGGCTACAGTAGTTTTTAATTTGCCCCCAATTTTACATAACAAATGACCCATTACATTACAGAAACAGTCATTATTGCCTCCCAGTAAAGTCAGTACGTGACAGACTTACCTATGTGTATAGAGTCTGTGCAGTTTCTAAGTAGATCTGTTCACTGTGAATAAACAGCACCACTTGTGGCATATGTTGTTAACACGTGCAGATATAGAACTTGTCTTCTCCTTACCTGCAGGAAAACTGGCAGACTTGACAGTGCAGATAGATGCTGCTCTTCGTAAAGGTAATAATATTCAGATGCTGCTTTGAAACGCTGTCTATTCCTCCCACTCTTTCCTCTTTGTGTATTTTGTAATCTAGTTGAAGCTTCCCTTTAAGTCACTGAGTGAGTCATTGATTAAACCTCCTTTTTCACCCTATTTCTTTCTTTTTCAGGAGAACTTCAGGCCGCCAAAACAATACTTGTCCAAATGAAATACTATGCAAACATCAAAGAGAAAGTAAAGGAAAAACTTTCAGAGTTCATGTAGTTTTGTCACTATTTAAACCACTTCATTAAACGTTTTTGACACTTTAAAATGTTCTGTATAGAACTGCACACTCTATTGTACATTTATCTCGGGAGCACGTAATAGATATTTTTAAAGCTGAATAATAAAACATTACTTGTAATGCATTATATACAACTGGATTAATGGTTTTAATTGCTTTTTTTTTTCAAATTAAAAACTAGATATGTGTCTGTAATTGGATGAGTACAGTATCTCCCTTGAATTCCACTAATTTCACAAGCCTAATCATATCAACTTGTACCTAATGTGTCATTAAATATGACAGAGATCTATAATTGGCTCTGATTAAAATGCTGCTCTGAGTGTTTATATGATTATCCTGCCTATCAGTTCAGCTTTTTGTCATGTGGGGCTCACACATAGATGAACGATCCTCACACAGTTCCTCGGAGTACCTTTAGGTGGAGACATAACACCTTAACAATCATGAAGAAAACCAATACTCGGTGTACAAGCCAGATATAGGACCAGAAGGAAGCCCTTAATTGAGGCGGACAACCTTATGAATTATTAATGGTTGTTTCATATGTCGCTTTAATGCTATGATAATCAGGATGACCCCCACTGAATGACGATTATTTGATGAACCTAAGATTCCTGCTCTGTCATTTATAGCTCATAAAATGAATGTAAATAGTCCCTGCACACCTGTGCCAGCAGTGTACTGGTACATGCATCAGAATGCAAATTCATGCACCTTCACATGATTTCTTTTTTTTTTTAATGTAATAGAGAAAAATCCTCATAATTTTGTAATTGCAAATTGGAGCTCAAATCACATCTGGAAAGATACTGATAGAGGTGTAACTGCTCTGACATATGTGGGGAGGCACTTCATCTGAGAGAGCCATTAGATCACATATACTGTGAAAAATATCATTTGAGATATACTAGGATCACACACTAAACTGTATATGTATGAGTAGTTTTATCCTTTTTTCTGTGTGTGAGAGTCCTCTGATACTTCCTACTGTAACACATCCTGACTGGTGGTTTATCAAGTCTGGAACAACAATGTCATACGTCTGAGGCTCTTTGGTTGTTTTTTTTAAACTACAGCAAAGCAGTTTCCTTAATACACATGGACAGACAATGAATTAAACAGGACTTCAGCCACCACAAGGAGACTAGCAGACCTATTTATTATGCATGTCGTAATCGTAAAGCATCTATGGTGCCTTTAAATTAATGAGAAAATGTGATCGACTAACACTGAGGCCACTGCTGTCTCCCAGAACTCTGAAATTGAGTTTGAAAGAGAAGAAAGAAGGAAAAAACTCACTACAGGCGAGCTGTGAAATTGACTTGGATGGGATGGCTTGGCAAAGGAACTAGGTACATGTGACCACTATGCAGCTTCTGGAATGAGTTAGGTCAGCTTCAGGCACACTACATAATATACTGCTGCTGATGGAGTGTTTACTAGTTATGGTGCACTAGGTAATCCAACTGTTATATCGACATCTACATGACCCAGTACACAGAAATCCTCTTAGTTACTGTAATGGTTGTACATCTGGTAAAATGAGCTTTTTCGACTGCAACACTTTGATGAAATGGGAATATACCTCTGTTATGTGTGGTCACTAAATATGAAGTTACATCCTGTAGTTGATTAGCTTCACTAAAGGTTTTCTAGAAAAAAGCAGTGCAAACCTAGCATCTTCCAGGCATTTGTCTGGGCACATTTTTTTAAAGCATTATTCAATTATCTAATCTACTGTAGAGTCACCAGTCACATGTGATTAATAACAAAATCCACAAAGTTTTATAAAAATAATTTTTTAACTCAAACTTGTGATTTCTACCACCAATTTTGTTGTTGTGAAAGTCTCCCACATTCAAAATTTTAATTCAAGATTCTTTAAGTCCCGTGTCTCTTTTTTCATATCTCTGGTTTAGCATATAATGGAAAAAGAAGAACAGCTATTCTGGTATTGTCCCAAAGAAATAAAATTAGCTCACCATCGCCTTTTACTTTGTCTCTCAGTGTTTTAATCCTCACAAATGCCAGTGTTAAAAAAAAAATCAATGTGCAGTTTAAATAGATGATATGTTCTGGATATGTACTTGCACAGTGACAGCACATAGACTGTTACTTTGATTCGATTCCAAAGCAACAGAAGGCAGTGTGTCTCTTTTCTCCCCCAAATTTATACAAGTAAAGTTAACTAGCTCCTGGCTATAGTTTAATACTTAAAGGATGCACATAAGAGTGATATAAATCTTCTTGTCAAACTCTTAGCAAGAAAGCAGACGTGTTTGTCCCAAAATTTCAAAATATTCTTTAAATTGTGTTGCAGTAATTATGAGATGCATAATAAAAAGTAATCCTTTTGCTGATCTAAAGTTGTATGATAGGTGATGCTTATTTTGTATTCCAGGCAAGTGTTTCACTTGATTTTAGAATATCAAAAGCCTCTAAAAATGTAAGTAATACTGGTTGTAGTCAGAGCGTAATTCATCTCCATATTACCTTAGCATAAATATCACAACAAGATTAATATATCCTTGTGATCCATGTCTTAATCACAATGTTGTCATAATCCCATTAAACTGCAAAGGTAGTGAGCCACTGCAGCACTTTTGACTGAAACCTACTGGAAAAATCCCTCATTACATCATCTTTGGCTTGTAATGAAGGAGTATAAACATCCAAGGATTCCATACAGACCTTCAGCTATGGATGTAAACAGTCAGCAGTTAAAGGTCTGGGTGACAAAGGTCAAAACCAGTAGAGGATGACTCACTGGAGCAATGCTCTTTTCTGCTCACAGCTGAGCAAAAGTCTTTATGATCCTCACCCCTCTGCTTAGCTTCTGTGTGACTCATCTGCTGAGTGTCAGTCCCACCATCCCACAGACACCTCAAGCCTGCTGCGTGTACCCTACTTGTGTCTCACAAAGTAGTAATACCATTATAATCTTCCACCATTAGGCTTTCTTCCCACTCTCAATTTAGTGCTTTTTTTCTGTTGTTTGCCTCATTTATTTTAATAACTGGAGTCTGTGTCATAAAAGCAAGTCTCTAAGCTATAGCTTACTTAAAACATGCTACTCTACAAATGTTCTCTTCGAATATTTGGATCAGGACTTACTGTCTACACTTATTGGTCACTTCATTAGGTACATCTGCTTAACTGCTTGTTCGTGCAAATATCTAATCAGCCATGTAAGAAGATATACAGATATCTCTGAATGCATAGCCTGTTGAACCTTCAAGCAGATGGGTTATGTTAGTTAAGAACAGGAAACTGAGGATACAGTTTGCATGAGCTCACCAAAGCTGGCAAGGGCAGATTGGAAAAATGTTTCTTAGTCTGATTGGTCTCAATTTCCGCTGCGACATTTGGTGGAAGGGTCAGAATTTGGCATAAACAACGTGAAAACATGGATCCATCCTGTCTAGTATCAGTAGTTCAGGCTACTACTAGTGGTGTAATAGTGTGAGAGGATGGTTACTTTGAACATTTTGGGCCACTTCGTAGCAAGTGAGCATCATTTAAAAGCCATAGACAACTGTATTGTTGCTGCCCATGTCCATCCATTTCCATCCATTTGTGACCACAGGGTGTCCGTCTTGTAATGGCTGCTTTCAGCAGGGTAACGCGCCACATCACAAAGCTCAAAATCATCTCAAACTGGTTTCAAGCTGGTGAATATGACATTAGGTTCTCTGTGCTCAAATGGCCTCCACAAGCACCAGATCTCAATCTAACAGAGCACCTTTGGGATGTGGTGAAACGGGAGATTCACATCATGGATGTCATCAGGTCAATATGGATCCAAATCTATGCTGATTGTTTCCAGAAACTTATTGAATCTGTGCCAAAAATAATTAGTGCAAAAGTGGGTCCAACCCAAACAAGCAAGGTGTATGCAATAAAGTGGGTGTCACGTCTAAATTACTTATATAATTGCTATGTTATAACTTTCATATTGCTTATTGGCACACACACATTAACTTTGAACACTCATTTAATCCTATAGAAATATACAGAGAATGTTATTTATTTTGAGTGGATGGAAACCGTCATTAGTGACAAGTCAATATAATTTCCTTTTTCTGTAGTACACAGTAAGTCCTTTCCTTATGTACTGCTAAATGGGATGGAGGAGGAGATCAGTGAGATCAGAATCATAAGGACATTCATACAATGTAAATCACCTTCCAACATATATCATGAAAATGTCCCTTCAAACACCAAAAGCACACTGCAATGAATCGGCACTGATGATACCATGTGTTATTTTGCAGAGTTCTGCCTGCCAGTGTTATGTAATGCTCTATATGTTTGCCAATGTTTGTGTTCGTCAAGAGACCACACATAGCTACAACAGAAACAATACTAAGACAAAACAATGCAATATTCTTTGTCATAGAGTTCCCACCTGCAAAACTGTTAACTCTCCTGGCTTTAAACTAACAAAGGAAGGTGGACATTTATATGTTGCACTCATTATGTGATATAATGTGATGTGACGTATCAGTCAGCTATAATGCTAATTGTGAGGCTCAGATGGAACAGCTGAACTGTAATGGTCTATTTTTTTTAAACACACTGTTGATTACATGAGGGAGGTTTTATTGTATATAGTGTAAAATGGCTAGTTTCTGTATTTTTAAAAAAAAAAAAATCAAAGAAGCTTAGGTCTAGTGAGGGACTTGTAATACAAATGGCAGAGACCCTGTTGGTGGGTTAAACACTGATAATAATTTTTCACACTCTGTAGTGTATGAAATTCTAATTTCAGATGTCCTTTGTTAAAAAGGTGCTTTATGATTCCAATCTCATCTTCCATCCTTTCAAACTCTGTTTAAAATTCATGCAAAGACATGCAAAGACTGAGAAATGATTTGTACCTGCCACCACTGACTTAGGTTCCACTGATTCAAAAACAAGAAATACTGTCCCTGTTTCCATTAAGTTTTCTGTATTATTGTTGTGTTTTGTTATTTTCTTTCTAAAATTTTCTTTTTTGTTGTTATCGGTGCATTTTGCACGTCAGGGCCCGTCTGTGACCCTGAACTGAATAAGTAGTCACAAGAATGGATGAATAGACAAAGCTCTGTGGAATTTTCCTCAGACAATGTAAAAAGTTGAAACACAACAGCACAAGAAATGAAATTCCCGAAGACAGTTTTTTGTACACAAGAATAAAAGTACCCACGAACTATGAAGCACAGCAGTAATGGTCTGTTTTATCTGAACTTGCACCAGCATTTTATATTAAACATGACCAACAGAAGTTCGTAGCATGATACGAATACTGTAATAATATTTTCCCCCTCTGCTTTTTAAATATGTGGGAAAGCTTGCATCACTTTCATGATTGTCTCAGTTTTCTGCTCATTGTTCCATTTTATCTCCAGCTTTTATGGCAAATCGGTTCATTGAAACTTTGGATGTGATATCTCATGCAGCCTAGATTGCCTTGCTTTTCCTCATTGAATGTAATTATAAGTTAAATCGGAACACACTTTGACAATAACTGCCTTTGTTCTCAGCTACGTGTTTGTGGGGAGAATTCCCAGAGGTGTGATCCTTGCTGCAGCAGACTAAGCTTTTGATATAGGCCCTGCTGGGAGATTTCTGGTGGAATCTGTGCTCTCCTCAGCAATATGAGGGAAAAGCTCGAGCATTTAGACACAGTGTTTTTGTGTGTTAGTGCACACATGGTTGTATGTGTATCTTCAAATCCCTCTGACTTCTTAGAATGGGGTATCGGCCTGCCAAAAAGCACCAGTCAAGTAATCCCCTTATCAACTGCCCTGTGAAGGACCTCTTGTCACATGTATTCCTTCAAATGATTTTCGGTTGGATGTGGTACACTGCACCTGTCAAATACATGTGCTGCTTCTTCTTGCGATCCACATTGCAATTTCTTTTTTAAACGATTCACACAACTCAGATTTGCCTGGTCTCCCGCTGGTGCATATTAGGTTTGTCTTGTTAATTAGCTACACAATTTGTGAACCAGTCAACATAGTCTGTGGATAACTTTGCTAGTAACTGGGTCACTTTAACCTAGCTGAAATGGAAAGGTGTGCAGACAAAGTGATCCTTCAAATAAAGTGCTTATACAGGAAGCTTGTTTCAAACTGCACATTCTATCCCATTAGTTACAGCTGCATTTTCTTACACCTAAATGTGTCTTTATGCAAAAACAGAAAAAGAAGACACAATGCATCTCCAAAGTCAAATAAGCCAATAAAAACAAATATCAAATATCTGCTATGTTTACAACATTTCTCCCACTCAGATGAGAAATCTCAGTGGAAAAAGTGGGATCTGCTTTTAATTAAACATCTGTGAAGCAGGAGGCTGCATGTGGCTCTGCAAGTTAAGAGAAATATTTAGGCGCACGGCTGTCCCATTGAAACACCAGGAGATATTCCTTCAGAAGGCTCCTTTGTGGCTCTTGAGTTTGGAAAGCCTTTGAAGGAAAAGAACCAGGAGTTTTAAACAAGGTGTATGCATGTGGATGCACAGATCAGCCATTCACTTTCAGCTGAGTGCAGAGCAAAACACTTGCCTCTGGTGAGATCGCTCTCCTCACCTTATCTCTTGTCGTACACTGCAGACACTTCCTGCTGCCTATCTTACAGCAATCACATTGTCCTCGGTTCAGATCTAGCCTGTTAGTTTCTCATCTCATCTGAATACCATAGGCAGTATTGTGTTTCAGTGCCTAACCAAGCTTTGGATTCCCTTCTGACAACTCAAGTGGCTTAAAATTTTTACCAAGCTGTGAAAACTAAGAAGTGCACTCTTTGAATTTGTTTCTGCAGCTTCTTCTTCCTTTGAGAGTGCAAATCTGTTTATAACACAAAGAGCTATAACACCATGCTGCCCTTTAATCTTATAATTTAAAAAAAAAATGTATTACTATTTATGTATTACTATTTAATACAGAACTGTATAACCATGTTAAGTTGATATGGTGAGCTATGACCACAGCTAAATGATCATAATGGTTGTTTGTTACTCCCTTCTAAAACAACATGTTGACGTTTCCACTGTAAAATGATTTCTTTTCAAAACGCACTCACAACATCAAACAGTTGGAGTTAGAAAGCTCCATTTTAAAGTTATCATGGTGTAGACTTTCATCTCATTCTTCACACCACATTAGGCCACTGTTACAACTATATCCTATAACAATATACATTGTTTTTACATGGATAAGAAAACTGAGCAGTGTTATGGTTTCTGTTTAAGAAAATGGCTCTACACATCATAGAGTCCTCGTTGTCACTTCTTTGTAAAATTGAACTGAAGTGAAAACATTTGTTGTAAATAGCCTAGCGTTTTAGAGATTGTAAGCTGCATTGGTGAGGCTCGGTAAGCTTCCCCAGACAGTGTGAATGCTAATGTGCAATCTTCAAGTTAAAAGACATCACACTGAGGCTCAGCTTTACTGCGTGTGGGCCAGCCAAGATTCATTTTCGAGGGGGAAGGAAGACAAGATGATTGCATTGTAGTGCAGGTACAAACCAATTCTGTGCTTTGAAAACAAAATTCTGTCACTGACTTTTATTACTATGCAGGAATTCAGCCAGATCCCTGCACCTGTGGCAGTATTATTGCCTTGACTCAATATTGCCCATCCGTCTCAACACATTCTCCTGCTTTTTCATATGGCAGAAGAACATTTGCAGTCACCAGCAAATAATAATTTGTAAGGCCTTGCTTTCTAAGCAAACAAAAGAAGCAACAGTCCCCTCTTCGCTTTTGCTGCTGATATCTCCCATAATGATGACTCTTTTTCGCTCCATGCATCCTACCAAGTTCAACAACAAGCTAACCTTTTTCTACTGCAGCTGTTTCTATGACAACGCAAGCCCCTGCTGCAACTTTAAAGCGTGATAAACACAAAAGCCAGATAATGGATTTGATCGATCTCGTTAGTCTCCATGGGAGTGATATCAAGACTGATAGGGATATTTCTGCTAACAGGCAAGATCAAAAGGTGATGATGTTTTGCTCCACTTACCAATTTGCTGCAGTTGATTATTTATGAACAGCCTGTCAGGGTTATCGCAGGATTTCTTTAAACTGTCATTTTGTTTTGAGAGTGAAAACATCATGATGTTTAGCAGAATGTTTACAATAATATGCTAATATTTAAGTAGATTTTTTTTCTCAGGCAGAGTTGCAGACCTGCCTGTCCACGGTATGAAAACATAACCGCATTACTGCCAGCAGCAGTTATTGAATTGTGTGTTATATGAAGCTCTGGTCACTGGAAGAAAACCTTGGGCTTTTCACTGACTTGCTTTCTTCATTGCATTTGACAGGACAGTGTCCACATAAATCAATCCTGTTGCCAGCTCAAAGACCTTTGAGAAAGTATTGTGTCACTGACCCTTGGGCTTCAGTGCCTCTTTGGCTAAAAACTCTGAAGAATATGTTGTCCACCTTACTGGTGCCTTAAGCTGTAAAGTAATACGGATTGCTGTTGTAATCCAGACTCTGAAAAAAAGCGCAACACGTGATGATGTGTGGCACAACGATGATGCACGCTCCTCAGTTTGAGTCTCTTGCCAATCACCGGAGTGGAGTGAAATTAATCACTCTCAGGGCTGTCAGTTGGCGTCAGCCAGGAGACATTTATCTTTGAACCCATGTCAGTAATTTGGCAATAACGGTTCCTTTGATTAATTCACTGCCTGAATCTCTGCCAGGAGAGCAGGAGTTCACAGACAGTGACAGATTGATGATGCTTGTATCCTGTAATTCTGTGGCCCTCAAACTTTACAGTGATTAGGCTTGTGTAAAAAAAAAAAGAAAAAAAAAGACAATACAAATAAATGTCATATACTAAACTACACTTATCATGATTTACTGTATATGAAACATTGCCTGAGTGCAGACACATCTTCTAAGGTGGGTTGTCAGTGTGGATGTTTGTTGCATCCAGTGTGCTGTCAGACAGTTTCAGCTGATTTCAGGCTAGTTATAGAGCAGTACTGCAGATTGCTTTCCAGCACTGGCTGTGTCCCCAGATCAGCTTTAGTCATGCTGCTTAAGCAAAAGTGTTGACACATCTCAAGCTAACAAAGTTCATTTGAGCATGCACCGAAAAAACATCCCGCCAGGAAGGGAAGACACAATACTTTGTCAAACCTGAAAGAGAAATCGCTCATTCAGCAAGTGTCGTTGCACATATTGCCACCTTCTCTTGATTTGTCATTTGGACAAACTTGATGTTCACTTCAATGGCTCTCAAGGGGTTTGCCTGAGAGGTAAACAACACTCTTAGGATATCTTATTCTTTTTCATTTGACAGCTCAGAATGCAATCGCAGGTTTCCCGAGCATTATTTATTTATTTATTTTATTTTATTTTATTTTTCCAGATTTCCAAGCAACCTTTCTTTAACAGGCTAAATGGAAATTAATGACTGTTATCTTCCACACTGTTGAATCTATTAGTGGGAAACACTGAGCATCACTTGTGTTATTATTTTAATTCAGCTAATGTCAAGATGAAAAATTGCCATCATTGCTAAATTTAATTGGTATTCTGAATTTAAAAAATGTTTTTAGTGTCAAATTGGCATTATTCATAAGAAAATAAAACATAAAATACATAAAAACTAAACCCTCTATGGACCACTTGTCCAAATGAATAATGTAATAAAACCAGTGTTTGCAAACAATCTAACAGCTCTCAAAGAACAATGAGCCAAAGTTGTTTGGTAACCAGACAGACACATACTGATGAATGGAAGTCATGTGGCAAAGACTGCGGGAAATAAAGCCAATCTTGAGTTAACAAGTACAGTAACCGGCTATATCTGACTTGTTTGTCAGATAGAGACAGCTACTGTTTCCAAAGTGAGTTCATAGCTACATTTTTGACAGTGTAGGTCGTGGGAAATTGTTTTTTTGCCAGCTGGTGGTCTCATCTGGCTTATCAATTTCTCCCCTCTCCATGGATCTTTCTTCATCTCTAGCTTCTTGCAGTCATCTTTTCTCCAGAACATCTCAGTAAAATGTGTGCTTATTTCTTTTGTCTCACCTGTTCATTTTCTGCTTGACTGTTTAGACAAATATAATCTTCTACCCATCCATCATTTACACGAACTCTTGCTATGGGGTTGACTAGTGTGACTCCGTGTGTTTTCTAGGCCTGACAAATACTTGCCAGTTGATGGGGGGAAATATTTTGGAGTCTTGAAGCCGTGTAGTGTGTGTGGGTGTTATATTTCACTCTATATTTCATTCAAGTGTAGGTTTCTGACTGTAGCCATGGAAACACAACCGCACTGTGACCCTTCCCTTGGTAATACCTTATTAAAGTGAAATTCTGTAATTTAATGTAATGGAATAGCTGTAATTGGATTAGTATACTTTACAGCCATTATACTTATCTTCACAGCTCTCCCTGAAATCTCTTAAATGTTCTTCTTACTGATGTACGTTGTTACACTAGTTAGTCCCCTGGCAGAGCAATTGCAAGAGGTCTAGCAAGCATATCATCCTCATATTCATGCGTAGATATGCAATAACCATTAAAATCACAGATAGTGACCTTATACACTGTTCTGGAAAGGGAACACTTTATAAAAAAAGAAATGACAAGAAAGGGGTTCTATTTCAAGACTGGTGACTTTTTTCAAAATACATAAAGAGCTCTGAATGGCTGCACAGCTGCTAACTACTACTCCATCTTTGACATGCCCCCTTGGCTGATTCTAGCTGCCTGCTGAAGGAATTAAGGAGATTTGGAGAGCCTGGGCAGATGTAACAGCTGAGTTGACGTTAGCCTGCATGGGACAACATACTGCTCAGATAGAGAGAAATGCTCTGCACTAGTAACCCGGAGGCTTAAGGATGTCGCTTGCTTCATTATGTCCCTGACAAGCTTTCTGACTTGCAAGCCAAAGTGTATTTTCTGCCCACTGCCCACGTGGATTTTAAGGCATGGAGATAGAGGACTGGTATGTGCAGGTGTGAAAACCCGCTAGACCTGCAAAATTTGACCACCTGAGATGACCTCAGGGAAACTAGCTGCCAGCTTTGCAGCATGTAAGTAGGATGCAAATTAGTTGAAGCCTTGGAAAAAAAACTTTGCTTTCATGTTACTCATCTCAGAAATAAGCAACAAATTTAAACTGAAGAATTTAATCAACTGTTGGCAGGTTTCAGAACTAGGTTTTACGTTCTACTCACATGTGCTGCCTATCAGGATGCTGTCCAAATGGAATGACTATTTCTGTAAGATATGTGATGGGCCCCTAAGCCTCAAGACCCTTTTCTTGTTAGGTTGCTGGGATCTGGGAGTGAAGCTGAAACCTGGATTGGTGTGACAGCACACCTACATATAGTCTCTCTTTCTGGCTCGCTCTCTGTGATTGGTTGCTTGCTTTATGTTTTGTTTACTTATACACTGACTGCATATCTAAATTTGTTTCCTTTTTAATAACTGGACTTTTAATGAAAAAGTCATATGCGCTCTCCATTTTGCCCTGTCCTTTGAGCTGTCTTGTTCTTTGAGGTGTGACAGATATTGATGGACAATTGTTTGATATTCCACATACCACACTGTATGAAGTTACTACAAATTCCATAGTAAGTAATTTATTGTCCCCAAAAGTTTCAAAGTTTTGCAGCAAAGTCATAATATGAAAATGATAAATGAAGTCATCTCTCTTAGCAGTCTGTTTTTTTTTTAACCCATAAGAGATTTGTTTATTTTCCTTAATTTGTGGCTATGTGAGAACAACTTGTACTGCACCAGTATATGTGAACAGGAACATTAAGTATTAATCAAGGTTAAGGGGGCCTATGTCTCAATGTGAGAATGCAAGAGAATTAAATTTGTTCCAGTTTATGAACGCAAAGTGTTTGCTCTCTGCTCTTTCAGCTCTTCTGGGATAGTGAACAAAATGATGCAAGCTCTCACCTGCTCTCCATAAAAATTTCAGTGATCAAGCACATCTTTAATAATTTCATCCCCATGGACTTTCATATGTATGGAAAGCATACAAATTAGGAATGTTTCAAGGCTGGCTGGGAACATCATTTTTATCACACGATTACACATATTCACTTAACCCCCTGTATCCCAAAACAGTGATGTTTCCATGTGTCTTCTATGTATATTATCTTTACTTATGATGCTAAATACACTATAATCAAAAGGATTTATAAGGGTTCACTGACTCTTCAGTATTGTGTCTACATTATGATCAGTCCAGTTCATTTTCACCACTCACAACATCGTTGTAGAACTGTAATGTTACGTTTGTTGGAAATTCTGCTTTCGTTTTGGTCAGATCTCTCTATCTTGATAAATAACGTACAAATTAAAGTCACTTTGCCAAAAACTGATTACAGCTTCTGCCTTGGGATAAAAATGTTCTCCCTGGCTTAGAAAGACTTGATATCATTCATGACAGACATGTTTGAGATAAGTCATTTTAAGCAGTTTAAATACCTACAATTATTTTTTTGGCATATAACAGAAATCACTTTATTGCACAATGACCACAGCTGGCAGGCAAAACCCAAAAAAACCCCAAAAAACCAAAACATATTTGAATAGTATCAAGACTTAGCAATACATCATGAATAAAAAACAGATATGTAACAATTAAATATATTTAAATTAAAAATGCTTTATTATTGACACTTTACAGTTGTTTTTAAGCTATATGTTTGAGATATTTAGAGTTTTAATCAGATTTTCCATTTCTTTCAGTTCTCAGAAATCTGAATATTTGATCTTGCATTTTATGACAATTAACGTTATAGACTGCAACAGCTGCAATAGCCTGACTAATGACTGACCAGCAGATTTGAACGACTCTTGTTCAAGTGGTTATTTTTAAAAATGTAATTATAAAACAGTTGGTATAAAGATCTGCAGGTGGTGATGAATTCAACATTTTGTCACACAACAGCTAATGAGCTCCCTACAAAAAGGACTGCATGTATAACAAACTATTTCCATCTGTGCTTGCTGTGCCACTGTTACTGATACTGATTGCATCTTGATTAAGCATTGATTGGCTTATTTCTCTGTTCCATACATGATTCAAATTCATCAGACCTCCAAAGCTGCTTAATGTTGCATCTAGCAGTAGATAACTTAAATCCACCTCTGAAGAAGGAATTACAACATCACTGACAAATCTCTTCACTACACCGCACCCTAAACCATCTCAAACTCTACAAGGATTGCCGACTCAAAAAGTCAAATAATAAGAAAACGGTTTCTGCATTAGAGATATGTAATCAAGTAATTAAAACAAAAATCTCATAAATAGATCACATAAATTTAACTAAAAAAATGCCTTAATAACTAATAAAAATATTCTTTGCCATTAAGAGTGTAGCCTTCTGTATAGTAAACCTCATGAGACGGATGCCTTCAAATGCCAATGCTACTATAAGAATTTCAATTTTTATTTTAAAACAAAGTTTCGGGCAGTAAAAGTGAGCTTTTAAACCATAGTCCTCTGCAGATACATTATGGTTGTTTTCTGCTATTGTAGCAGTAAAAACATACTTATTGCTCCCTTCAAGGGATAGTTCGGGTCTCTAATAAGTTTGTCTGTTTTGCTGTGGACAGGAAGTCTTTTCTCTCACTCTAAAACTCAGCTCTGTATCACTGCCTAAAAAAAAAAAATCGTATTAGGGCTATTTTGGAAGCTATCCACCAGTTTTTTGTGTCTAGTTTTACTTACTAACAAGTACTTGAAGCACTTTAATATTCAGAAACTTAAGTGCTATTTAGCTGGAATCCAAGGACTTTTGCGATTGATCAGAATAATGTTCTTAATTTTTGTTATCTGCCTGAAATTACCCATCAATTCCTTTGATGCACAAATTAAACAAACAGAACTGCAAAAGCTAATTGAAAATCAAATGCTGCATTTCAACATGAGACCTTGTATGATGAGATAAAGGCAAAAAATCTGAGACTGCAGTTGTTGCATAATTATTGCTGGTGAGATCCCTGCAGGCTGAAATGTTTAATCATACAAACAAAACATCTGCTTTCCCTTCACATTCTTCCCTCAGCTCTAACACCTCTTGCATTCCTAACACTGTTTTATTTCATGTAGTCACAATTATTTTAGCCTGCTTCACAGATCTGGAGATTACCATGGTATTGTGGCAGTGTCCCTGGCTGCAGTGCTGACCTTAACTTTCATTGTTTGGTGCATTAATCTGCCAGCAGGTCATGTTTCTGCCTTCCCTTTTGCTCCAGCTACACAGTGTTAACAGTGCATCAGACTGGGCAGCACTGTCACCATTTCTTTAGGCTATATTGTGATGATTCACATGAGTGAGCCATTAGGAAATGGCTCATGTTTCATGACCCTGTGAGGAGAAGAGTGAGTGGGTTGAAAGTGCAGGCTTTCTGAAAGACAGGTGCCCTAAAAGCCCTCATAGCATCTCTAGATGTGTGAGGCAGATAAATTGTAGAAACGATTTGACAGAGCCATCTTTTTAATTGTCTTTAGGCTCCGCTTTGCAGCTAACTTATTAAAAAGCCTAGCGCGTGTCTATAGTATGACTTGTAAAAATAGAAACTACTTAATATAAATAAAACAACAAGAGCTGTTAGGCTGTGTTTTCATGGGTAAAACCTCCAACAATGATCCAGTTCTCCATCTCTTGTTTGGACAGCCCTGTTAGGCATTCAGGCTGTTAAGAGCACTGTGAAAACATGAGAAACACTTAGTCCTTGTGAGGAAGGATCTGCTGTTTACAAAATGCCTGTGCTTTTAAGGATGCTACGTTTTTTTTTTCTTCCTTTGACTTAGAAAAGCTTTGGGGAAAAAAGGTCCAAGGAGCCAAGAGCAACACTCTGATCTTCTCCATTTAAATCCTTAAAAGGGCACCTTTGCTCAATGTGTTTATTACCCCTCTTTTTATGTTTGACTTTATGAACATATTCAACTCATTCTCCTGCTATGGCTCTAGCTGGCTGGGCAGGCAGCCACAATACAGCCAACAAATTCACAGTCAGGACCACATCACTAGGCTGGTATCCCTCCCACTGAGAGCCTGAGGTTTGCCATGAGCCTGACCCATCACACACTCAAGAAGAAGTGGCAGTGCCAAAGAGTTTATAGAAGTCCACATGGGAGATGCCTGAGGGGAAATTACCAGTCCTACTCCTCCTCTGCGCTTTTGTACATGCTGCCTATCTTCTCTTTCCCTGCACTCTCCTACACTGTACAGGCGTGGCTGGGGCCCCCACAGGGACCCATTTGCCTTCTATAAAGCCTATTGCTATGGAAATTGTGTGTAATTTCAGGGGCCGTTAACAGTGTGAGTGCGGGCGTGCATATAGAGCACTACTATCATCACACTGGAGCTGAAGATCACCCAGGGCAGAATCTCATATTTGTTGCTCCTTTGCTAGTCTTTGCCCCGCCAACATGACATGCATCGCTTGATGCTAGCAGAATAAGGAATGGATAGGCTAGGGAGTGGGCAGCTGGGGAAGGGAGATGAGAGGTGGATTGACTGAGAGGGAAAATTGAGGAGGAGATGGCAGTTCTGAGCATCTGTGTCACAGAGAAAAAGAGAGTGTTTAGAAACAGAGGAGATTGGAATATTATATGAGAGATGGAAGAATCAAAAGAAAGAGCGAAAGGGATAGTGGAATGGGATTTGAAGAGAGAGGAGCCTAAATCAATATTTATACTGTGAGGCGAGACAATTCTGAAGCAGTAATTAAATTGGTGTGTCATATTTCATTTCATTACTAGGCAAGCTTGCATGCAAATGATCCAAAAGGCCTCGTTTTCAAGTGGATTTCATTTCTTTTATGACAGCGAATAGAATTGTGCAGCCAGAGAAAAATAAAATACTACTTCAGTATTCATGAGCCTATTGTTGGGAACTTGGGGACAATTCAGCTGCAATTCAGCAGGGGGTGGGGGTGCAGTCACTGTAAAGCGTTTACACTAGAACGAGGGACTAGGTGGGGGAAGCAAATCAGTTTGAATGATGATTAGTGAAATGAAGCAACACTGTCGCTGATTGGAACCGGTCTGATTCCCAACATCGCCTCCCTTCCTCCCTTCTCTGGAGTCAGGAAGAATGAATAAAACATATCAAAGTAAATGTTGCACTGGAGCACTTCTTGCACTGATATTTTGGGTCAGACGCAGCCGCCTTTAATCATTTAGCAGCTACAAACCCCTTGTCAATTAGACAAATATGATAGTTTACAATTTGAATTATCTACTTCCTGAACGAATTAGCTAGTTATCTTATCCAGGAAATTGGAAGGATGACTCCTGGAGGTGACCAGACTTCTATAAACCCTGCTACCAGTATTTACAGTATGTATTAGTTTCAGGTGCCTGCCTCCCTATTGCAGTGCTCTGCACTTCTGACAAATGGAATTTTGGGGGCAACAACAAAACACAGCTGTGCTCTGTGTAGCCAATTAAAAGTTTCCCTTCCACCTCTTTGCCTCTCAGTATTGGCTATTCTTTTTTAGTTTCAACTCTATGGTGCAAGAAAAGGGATCAAAAGATAGAAGAGGACATCCAAAGCACAGCATCAGTGATTTTTTTTAACTTACCAAAATTGCTTTTCTGTACCTTTTTCAATTCTTACCCCAGTCTATTCAGCCTCCCGTGAGGGGGGGAAAAAATCACCCTGACCTACGTGTGCTTGCAGAGGCACTAAATGGCAAGGGATGGAAAGCCTCTGGAATGGTGCCATGTTCAGAGCACAGGTTCTGCCAATGGCATCTGAAGTGCTGCCAATGGGAAACACAACATTAACGTCTATAGCGGTGGAAAGAACAACAGCTGCTTATGTTGTGTATTCCTTTGCCAGCACCCATAGGGGGGAAAAAAATGGATGTCAGATATGAAGGTGCTTGTGAAAACTTCTGGAATTTTTGTGTTTGTGTCTGCTCAGCACAGTATTAACAGTCACAGAAAATAACAATCCATAAGGCAGTGGTATAAAATTTATTTGGAATTTTGGAATAAGGACAAGTAAAAGTCATGCATTTATGCATTTTTTAAATCTTGAAATACATTTTTTTGAATATTACTGACAAAAGGAATACTATTACATGATCACATTACTCCATATGTTATATTAGAGGACTGTTACTAACATTTAAAATATAATTAACCTTTTTGTACTGTATCTTGTCAAAGTATAGAATAAACTATATGGTGCAGTGATCAAAGTACGCAATATTCCATCAGCAGTATCAATCAATAATAGATATTTCAATACAATAACACAATAATATTTAATCTGTAAACTTAATTTGATAACATTTTAAGAACAAGAAGATAGATGATAGACAATTTAGACATGTTTTTTGGCAGACAAGTTTAGAGAGCCAGAAAGGAACAGGAACCCTAATAACCGGGGCCGTTTGATGCCGGTGGACGTTAACGTACTCAAAAAATGCAGGAAAAAAAAGTTAATCCTTGTAACAACACCAATACCCTGAGGGATAATCACTCTGCTGGTGTTTCGACAAGCTGATAACACTTCATGCATGGCTTGTTGCTTTGTCAGGAGCGGCCAGCCGGAAGAATGACACATCTTCTCATTAATGTGAAGAACATATGTGAAAGCACACAGCTGCTAGACATGAGGTCTGGTGCGTGGTCGCCCTCGGCAAACCCTCCGCTGTTTGCTGGTACAGCTGAGACTGAGCAAGAAGCTTGAGCACTCACTGTGACACTGCAGGGTGAAACACAGAAGTCTTAATTTCTCCATTAAAAGCTATAATGACATGGAGCTAAAAAAATAAAAAAATTAATCTTAAAATTTTTCTACTAGCCTCCTTTTTTGTACTCACGAAGGGCTGCTGCTTTACTGAGTGGCAGACACAAAAACAACTGACAGTCATTCATATTCATTTATTCATGTGAGTGATTGTTACTTAATGGCAATCGTATGTCTTTGAACAGCGGGAGGAAATACTGTGAACACGAGCGTGCAATCTTCCATACTCTCGTTTTTTGAGCCACCATGACAACGAAACTCCTAAAACCCATAATTGTAATATTAGCATTTTTCATTCACATTCGGGCAATCAAACTCTAGATGGCACTGGAGACCCAGTGGAGTGTTTCCCCCTGTGTTTATGTGTGTGTGTAGCATGTGTGCGTGTGAATATGTGTGCATGAAAGCACGTCTGTGTCTGCATCTGTGAGTATGCCTCCCAGATTCAATTATTCATCATTTCCAGTGCAAATATGGTTTGGCTTTTCTACGTCTCTTCTTTTTTTTTTTTCTTCCAGTTTTGTTTATTATTTATTATGCTGAGACTCACAATGTTTGGGTAGAATAGAAAGCCAGGTAGCAATAATGTCACTGCGTGGGTGTTATAATTATGTTCAGATGCAAACACAGGAAAAGGTACTGGCCGAGTGTTGCAGTACCCAGTGCTGGCTAGTCAGACACATTTGTTTGCCTTGCGTCGCACTGATAGCCAGCATCTGCAGAATGCATTACTTCACCAATAATCGGCAGACATGATCCTCAAATACTGTATCTCTGTCTGTCTTGAAATCTGCCAATATATCATGCAGCATGTTGCCACACTACACCATGGTAACGACTCATTTTGCTCTCTCCATTCATGTTTTTTCTGTGAAGGGGATTTCACATGAAAAGAATTATTCATAATGACATATTGACTTTGGAAAGAGGTTTTCTATCTATGTAAAATTCATGAGTCACTCAGCACCCATGGTAAATACATTTATTGATCGTCATGCCTTGCCATGGATCTTGAGGGCACACAGAGCGATTTATGATGCCTTCCAGCCACAACATGATAAATGTTGTGGTTGTCCCACTGTTATGAATATGACTTTTTGAGCTGATATTCATAAACATTATAAGAATATTTGCAGTGAGCTTGTAAAATTGCTTCAAAAATTGTAGCAAGATGTAGGATAGGAGTAATTAAAAAAAAAAAACTTTCATAGAGAAGAGAGATGCAAAACACTTTATTCAAGTGGAGGTAGTTTGCTCATTTTCAGTCTCTGTCACAAGATGATCAAGCGGTCTCAGCAAGCACCTTTCAGCAATGCTGGAATCTGCACATGAATCCACTGTAACATAATTTAGTCCATTTTAAATAATTTTACGATTCTCTCACAAATGAAAATCCATCTTCATTAAATATTTAGAATGATTAAATATTTGGAATGTTATGAACATGGCTGTTTCCTATGGTGAAAATATATAATATATTATAATATATAATATATATATAATATAAATATACAAAATATATTTATATAAACAGGGTTATTAAATAAAAGTAGTCCAGCAATGATCAAAATATGCTTCACAATTGACACCCACAAGCCAACAGCAGGGTGTCCATTAATACTAATCTGTTAGCTTATGATTTGCATACAACAAGTGAAACCAAGGCTGAAACAGCATTAATAATTAAGCCAGCTATAGTCACAAAGTAACCCTGGATTCACCTTGAACGTTGTTGCTTAAGAATTTTGGAGGTTGGAGGACAGGTTCCCAGTCTAACACAGAGAGACAGAAAGAGAGACAGAAATTCACATTGATATTCACACCTGACATGACCGGCTTACTATTGCAAGTTAACCTAACTGTGTGAAGAGTACCCGGAGAGAACCCACAGAAAGGCCCCAGTCAACCAGTGGTTAGCTCTGAGGCAACAGTGCTAACCACTGCACCACTGTGCTACACTCTATGGTTTTACTCTGATATTAATTCAAGTGTGCAACATCGAGTTTTCTGCTTGGTCAAAATTGAAGTTACAGTAACAGTCACGGAGACTGAAACCCAAACTTTCCCAAACATGATTTCTACTTGGGAAATTCTATGAAAATCGGTTGATCCAGTTTTATTTTGGTCCACCACATTGTTCTGAGCAATGATTTAAACAATGATTTTTAGATCAAGAGATTTAGATATGTAATGCCTACACATCATACCTGATACTAACCGCTTTGGTGTTCTGCAATTTTTTTTCTCTAAGCTACCATGATGTTAAGCTTTTTGGTTTTTAAGGGGGAAATATCTTCAAATTCTCATAAAATAAATCTGCTAGGGCCAAGCACAGTGTTACTGTTGCAGCAGTTGAAAAATGGGGTCACTTCACTTGATTGCTTGGTGAATTGTTGGAACTGGGTGGTGTGAATGTAAGAGTGAATGATTGTCTGCCTTCCTGCTTTAGCTTTGTGAATGAAAGCCAACCTGTCCAAGGTGCACCGCATCTCTCAGCCAGTGTCAGCTGGGATACGGTCCATCTAAAACCCACGTGCCTTCAAAATATAGGGATTTGGGGAGATTTGCATTGATTTCTTCCAAAACCAAGAGCTATTTATTTGTTGACATGCTGTACAAAAAAGCTCATTTCATGAGGTAGATAGAGTTAGGGCGATTAAAAAACCCTAATACAGGCTACTCCCTTCATTAATCAGTTTGTACATATGCTTATTATGAACTTATTCTGGATATATGGATGTCATTTATAGCAAAAAGGGAAACACTTTCCTTAGTCCAAGCTCTGGATTTTGATTTGTTCAAATTTAAAAGTTTCTATTTCTTGTAAAGTTTTTGTGCTATTTCGAAAACTCTTAAGGGCAACATAAAATACTTCTTTTGGAATCTGTCTTCAGGTGCCTGAAAAACTCGAGTTATCCCTTTTTATAAAATTCTTTACAGGCTGTGTATAGACACGTACACAGGCATGATAACTAAGTCGACTGCTGAATCGTCTGAAGAGATAAGGTGTCAAAGGTTCTAATCTGCCAACTCAAGGCAAAGTAAAGCAAACCCTTTGCTGTTTTTTTTTCTTTTTCTATCGCTCATGGAACTCTCTGCTTGCTGGCAGGCAGATACATGACCCGGCCAAAGCCGTGGGGAAGGAGAGAGGCAGAGAAGATGGCAGCCAGCCAAGGAAATGTAAGACCTCGCTGTTTTTTTGTCATGGTTGGCATTGCTACATGGAGGCTTGAGATAAGATGGGAGCCAGGATTTTTGCTTAAGACTAAAAGAGGGAGGGATTGCGAGAGACATATACTGGAGAGGCAGAGTTAAAGGAAAAGGGGAGGAGACAGAGGAAGATAAGAGAAGAAGAAACAGAAGAAGGGCAAGAGAGCCCATGCTTAAGCAACAAAACAAGCCGGGAGAGACAGATTTAGAGGGAAGAGCAGATAAAACGGAGGGATGGGAAGAAAAAAAAATCCAAACACACGCAGAATGTTTAAGCTGGCTGCTTTGTTCAAAAACAGGAGGATTTTGACAAAAGATGTGATCCCCCTGCACTTTCATACTTTCTGCTATTTTCACTTACATCAAGTTCATATATTTGTGCCTTACGCTGCCATGTTATGATAAATATTTATCAAAATAATTCCAGTTTTAGTAGAATTTGGAAAAAACTAAAATCGATATGTCTGGTGATATCAGTTTATCAATCAAACCATCCTCCTTTAGTATTAATTTTAAATATACCAGTGAAAATGAATGTGCAATTTTTACTAATGGATCTTGTTTATGGAATGACAATAAACAAAATTAAGAGAGAGCTGAGAAAAAAGTTCCACTCCTGGCAGACTCTATGAAGCCAGTGGGACAGAGAATTGCTGTGACGATTAGATATAATATCTTACTGTGGAAGCTCCCAGTGAGGCTCTCTGGGAAGGAAAGTTTACTTTGAATGATGCTCATTAGAAAATCATGCAAAGAAGAAAACAATTCAAGCGCTAACCAGATTCTTTTTTTTTTCCACTGGAAATCTCAGTTTTGTTCTTGAAATAACAAAATTCCAGAGAAAAAGTATTAAAGCCTTAGAGGTGGTTGAAATACAAAGAAGAGAACCATTGTATTGAGATTTGAAATATGTCATCTTGTTGCCCTAAGAGAGTTCAGCCTGTATTAGTAACTGTGAGTGCTGTCTGCCACAGACTGAAACAAGAGAAAAGAGTTTGTTCCTCCCTGTTATCATAGTTAATGGAGCAGCTCCAGGCTGTACATCGATGTGACAATGCAGATTAGAGTTTCAGCACTCTGGTTTTGAAGCTTTGGAGGAAAGTTTTTCTAAAACTCTTCATGAACTTTCCAGGGCCAACAGAATAACACACATGAATTTTCAAAATGAGTCTCTCTTCCATTTCAGAAGGCTCCAGCATGGGGTGAAAAAAATCTTTATAATGTTATCTGGGTGTGCGAAGTAACAGCGCTGCTGAAGAAGAGTGAGAAATCCCTTGACAGTATTTTGCAGTTCCTCTGACAGTCATCAGTGTACCCTTAGACTATAGTAATGCTGTTGACATCCTATACTGACACTGTCACATGAGTTACAGTGCTGACAGGAAATGTCATTTGCTCCTGACTAGCCTCTGTTTGGGTCAGGGCATCTTTAGTATGTCTGTCACAAGAGGAAAATTACAGTGACCAATTGGAACAGAAGATATATGTTTTCTGCATGTTTGCTTTTATTTTTACTCACGTCATGATTTTCTGGGGTTTCAGGATTAGGACCTAAATGCAGACTCTGAGATTAAATAAAAGCAAGCCCTTTATTTTAGCTGGTACAAAAGCCACAGAACGCAGAAGTCTACAGGCAAAGGAAAACAGAATCCAAAGCAGCCATGAACACATTAGGAGGAAAACAGTGGAAGAGGACAACAGATATCGGAAGAAGGAACACAAGCAAACTATTGCTTAATCTACACTCAGACACAGAGGGCAATCAGACATGGATGGAAACATATGGGTAACACAAGTGAACACAGTCTAGATAATGAGACATGGAGGGAAGTAAAGGTAAACATGAAACATAAGCGACAAGATGACTACAAAAATAAAACAGGAAACCCATAACAAGAGAACACGTAACACAGAGACTGAGACGGTAAAATATAGGGAACACGGAGGAGACAGGATAAACTGAAACTTGAGGAATCAAATATAACTAAAACTATATCCATGAACAGAAACTAGATTGTAAACGGTGGAAAAACCAAGATTATGAAAACCTGAGAGTAACATTATCACAAACCCAAACATATTATATCTAATCGTCACAGCAATTCTCTGTCCCACTGGCTTCATAGAGTCTGCCAGGAGTGGAACTTTTTTCTCAGCTCTCTCTTAATTTTGTTTATTGTCATTC
>VVHJ01004969.1:16354-29358 GCA_015107715.1 Tylochromis polylepis | reverse complement strand
CGTCGTACCCTCAACCCTCATGTATTCTCATCCTGTCTGTGTGTTCCGTCTGCCAGCCTGCCTACCGGTCTTTTGTTTGTGTGTGTGTATGTTGTTTGGAGAAGACAACAAATAAAGCCACTTAAGGTCATTTTCCACCTCTACGAGTCCTGCATTTGGGTCCACCATTCCGCCTGCCACACAGCAGATCATGACAGTCACAGTCTCCTGTTTATGGTGTGTGTTTATGTGTGTTTCTGACCTCCTGCAGGCCTCAGTGACCAGGCTCTGTCTGCGGTAGTCACTGGCCTCCTGGAGGAGGCTCATGGCGCAGCTGTCTGACAGCATCTTCTGCATGGCCGCTACGAACAGAGAGAGCGGAGAGGGGAACATGCTCGTTACGTTCTTGTCTTTTCCAGCTCCATGTTTTCATTCTTAGACTCTGTTAGAGTAGCTTTGCATGATTCACACTTCAAAATAATCCTTCTTTATCTAAAGGCTCCTCCTTTAAGTATTAACCTTCCATGCCTCAGATGACCATATTAGGGAGATCCCCTCTCCATGACATCATACAGAGCCAGAGTAGAAAAAAAATTGAGTAAAATTAAGTGTTTTATGGAGTCTGTAGCCTGAGCTTGAGGCTAACAGGGATTTGCATTTTGTGATTTAATGCCTGAATGAGACCAGCTCCATACCTGCCACCTCCTTCTTCCTCAGTGAGTTAGCTTCTTCCTGTGTGATGGCGGTCAGATGTTCCATACGGATCCTGAGGGGAAAACATTTTGTTTCAGCATTTCACTGCAGACTTATAGGAACTTTCTATAACTTCCTGTGTTTAAAACAGCTAAGTCCTAAACAGGATGTAACGCAACAATCACTGTGACTTTATCTGCAAAACATCTTTGTAATGTGTTGATGAGATATCAACTGAAGTCCAACTAGGACCAGGCTGTATGCTCGTGTATTACCAGTTTGTACCACAAGATGGCACAGCCTAGTCAGAGTAAGCTTTATTTAACCAAGCAAAAATGAGATAAAGATTTCATCTACAAGCTACACACGTCTGAAAACATTTCAACACACCAACTGGTAAAACAGTGCCCCCTGGTGGTAAAGGTTTTAGTTAAAGTCAAAATGTAGAGGACAATTATAAAACGTAATGTTAAGAATTATTTACAAAACTGCAGCATAAGGTATGCAAATATGAAGCCTTAATCCCCAAAATAACTCACAGGATCTACAGAAAGGCATCACTGTGCAAAGTTTCATGTGATCTGTGGTTGTCTAAAGAGAAAAGCTCATGGTCCTGCTCCAAAACTGAAAGCTTCACATCTCACATCACAGCATCGCCACTGGCTGTGACGGAGTCAGATTACAGACAGGAGCAACGCAGCAACTCAAACTGTATGCCATTAAGATCAGATTATAAAAATCAAGCCCTTCAAAATGGTTTTTAAAGTGTTCTTTTGTCCTGCTGTTATTCATTTATTTTTTTTTACTCTCCCTTCCCTGAAAGCACTTTATGCATCTCCCTCACAAAGTGCTCCAGAAATAGACAGCTAAGTGGGAAACAATCGGATGAGTGCTGCTGTGTTGTAGAGTCTTATTTCTATTCGCTGTGTGTTATGGATCATTGGTCAGAACACTCACCGATCCTCCTCCATGGCTTGGAGGAACTCTGCGCTCTTTTTCTGCCTGCAGGGATGCAGATAAACACACTGCAGTTAGCACAGACTCATCAGTGGAGACGCTGTATTTAAAGCATCTACAGAAACCCCTCCTTCAGACCTGTTGTTGTCCATCAGCAAGCTGCTGATGCGGCTGCTGATGTTGTCTTCAGCTTGTCGGACTTTCTCCAGCACCAGCTGCCTCTCGGCCTCCTGAGCCCTCTGCTGCTTGCTGACGCCCTGCTCCACCCGCTCCTGCTCCTAAAAGCACACACAGCATATAAAACAGGCAATTTTAGGAGTTACATACAGAGTCATCATCATCGGGGATGATTCAGTGTTAACAAGAAGGAGCTCTATCAGACTGACAATTAAACCTCTCGTGAAGACGTCTGGGCGGTTGTTATGTACCTGTCGGACTGAGTTGAGGATGTTCTCCTTGTTGGAGTTCTTCATCATTACAAGCTGAGTATGCTCCCTTTGCTTCTCCTCCAGGTGCTTCTCGAAGGCCAACTTCTCCTGCTGCTTCTGCTCCTGCAGGACATACAAACCAGTCAGAAAACTTTCAAAACTTCAGCTGCTCAAACATGGGTTTCACTTTATTCAGCACATTTAAAAACAATGCAACACCTTTGAACAGAAAGCCTTATCTGCAGATCCTCAGCCCTCTAAATAATAACTAAACAGTCTGCAGCCAATTTCCACAATAATAATTTAAAGAAAACTTCTGTGGGGACAGAACAATAAACAGTCATAAAAAATAAATAATACAAGAATATTTTATATCACTGAAACAATTAAAACACAAAAAAGCAGCAAAGTTTTATAAGGAACTACAAAACTTAGTTGAGTATAGAAATGGAAAATAAAATGGGGCCTACAATCGAACCTTGTGGTACACCACGGTAATGCTGTAGTCGAGGAGTTGGTGGCCAAAAAGATTATTTCCAGAAGAAAGAAGGAAATCAGATAAGTGCACTGTTCTTTATGGCACCCCGTGTTTAAATGTGACTGATGCGAAACATTAAAATTAAAACTGTGCTCTCTGCTAGGAGAAGGGCACTTTTGTTCTCTTTCTCAAAGTTGTGTAATGTACTAAAAAGCTGGGGGATAGAAACTAGTAGTTGTGTTGAAAGATGTGCTAAAACTTTGTTCACTCTGGTGTTGCAGAAAAACAACACAGGAAATAGTAAAGAAAACTCGTATGCCTGAAAAAAGTAGAAAAGGTAAAACTAGATAAAACTAGGATATTAAAAGATGCTGAAGAAAAAGGACGGGATGTGTTGTCACCAACCTTTCTCTTCTCGTAGTCACTAAATTTGTTCTGCAACAGAAGAAGAGGAAACACTGAATGACACTTGTAATATCTCACACAGAAATCCATAAACGTATCAAAGAATCTGGTGTTTATGTCCTCTACACGCTCCAGAACAGAAACCTGTACCTGCCAGGTTTCATCCAACCCGTCCAGGCAGTCGGAGCTCTGCTTGCTGCTGTCACTCTCCAGCACCGGCAGGAGGTACTGAGAGGGCGGGCAGTACTCCTCTCCCAGCTCTGGAAACCAAACCAAACCAATCAATTCACCTTCATGCTGTCCAAACCACAATAATCATACAGCACATTTTTAGTTAACACCATGATGTAACACAGAGAAACCTAGACACTAAAACTTCTAACCTGTGCCAAAACAACAGTTTTGGTTTCTATAGATACGTTCCACCTTAATAACTCCTGTTCATTATCCAGGAGGGCATATGCAGGTCTTTTGAGTTCATCATCCTCCTGATGCTACAGTCAGCAAAGTATACAGTGCTGTTAGAGAGGAGGTAATGAGGTAAACATGAGGTAATGCTAAGTGTCTGAATCCAGGATGAAAGTCGCTGCCTCAGCAGAAGTAATCGCGCACATACACGAGAGGGGGAAGTGAAACAGTAAATATATACATGTGGTGTTTCAGATTCAGTGTCTGCGTTCATGTCAAATCTGTGAATTTTACTGGACTCTTTGTAGAATTTATTGGAGTTTGTTAAGAGTAACAGCATTGTGGAGGACCTGAAGCTCATCTGATGTTTTTCTACAAAACTTCTTTTATATGCAATGTATTGTTAGTATCTGAAATCCTCATGATTTAAACTACTTATTCATGTTCCATTCATGTACAACACCATCAGTGCATAGCTTTGTCTCTTTTTCTGTGACAGGAAGTTAAAAACGTGCAGACAGGAGACCCAAAGCCAACAGACCTGATCGAGGTGTAAACCACATTCACACGGACATGCTGAAGCTAACCAGCGAAGGAAGAAGGCTGCTAACGTTAGCCACACACGTTTACGTGAAGGGACGTGCTGTTACACGAAAGGCAGCACAGTTCCTGCACTATTTAAAAATATCAAAGTTTTTCCTTTCAAGACCTTTTTAAAGACCTAATAAATAAGACCTAACATAGAATCGCATGGAAAAAAAATATTTGTTGTATTTTTAACCCTTTTTTTAAAACCCTATTTTTAGCAGTTTTTTTCTTTATACTGGAAATTAGAAAAACTCTCCACCGTCTCTCCTTTTTCCTGCACACTTCTCCATTTTGAACCGAGCAACAAATCAGCATCATCATCTGCGTACCTCATCTGTGACGCAGCATGGGAAAACCCAGAAAGCCCAACATTTTCATTTCTTGTTTCCTGAAATTTTAAATTTCAAGATTAACGTGTAAAAACAGATTAATTTATCCATCTTTGTTTATTTTCTATGAATTCATTCATAGAAAATATCCCATTTTTTTATTATTGTTTCGTTTTGATGCAAATAGATATTTACTCACTTGAAGCACGTTTAGAAAAGATTACACTTTTGATAAAAACGTCACTGTTTTTACAAGAAACAGTCAGTCGATTACAATTTAGTTTGCGTCATCGCCACAGGCTGAAGACATTTTATTATTTCCAACACAGCAGAAGAACCCTATGTGGTAAATCTAAGGACCTACTAGATTTCAGTAAACCAGTAGAAAGGGCAGCAATCAACAGAATTTACACCTATAGTTTGGGGAAATGAGACATTTTAAGATCATTTTTCTTGGCTGTGATCTCAGACAGGAACCCAGTAGCTTTATGTTTTTCCTGCCGTTAATCGACGAATAAATGAGTCACCAGGAGCGGCAAATCCTACCCATGCACAGGAAGCGTTGGATGCTCTCTGTTCCCTCTGTGCACACAGACGAAGGTGGGAAGGACATCATGGAAGCATCAAGGCTAAAACTCTGCCACAGCAACACACACACAATTATAAAACACCAGTTTGTTTTCAGCCTTCCTGTAGGTCTGAATCAGTGGACACCTCACCTCTAAGGTGCGGATGTAGGCCAGCGCTTTGGGAAGCATCACGATGTTGTTGTCGCTCACATCTAGTGTCCGCAGACTGCTCAGAGAACCAACCGAGGACGGCAGCTCGGTGAGGCAGTTTCCTGTTAGAGAAAACGAAAATACACGACTAGCATCTTGTGACTAGTCATCTCGCTTCAGAGCAAGCAAGCAGGATGCATTGTACCCTTCAAATTAAGAGTCTGCAGGAGGCGCAGGTTCCCAATGGACTCTGGCAGGGCCTTCAAACGGTTCTTCTCCACATTCAGGATCTGACAGAAGAAGAAAGACCGCAGGTGGATGCTGACAGCGTTCATTCACACTTACTTCCTGTATAACTGGAGAGCAGCTCTGAGCAGCTTTACCTGCAGCGCTGTCAGTTTCCCGATGTCCTCCGGCAGAGAGGTGAGCTTGTTCTCATGCAGGTCCAAAACCTTTGGAGGGTCAGAGGAGGGTTTTCTCAGAAAATAAATACAGCACTAACATCTGCCTGCTAACTCTAACAAACTCTAAGGTAACTCTGAGTTAAAAACGGTTCAAATTCCTTCAAATGATGATGAGCTACGAGGTTGAGCCGAGGTAGACATTTGAAATGCGGCACGTTAAAAACAAAAAACAAACAAACAAAAACATGAGAGAAACACCGTCACCTATAAAGAGGATATGATGATGTCACAGGATCCCAGGGATTACCTTTAATGTGATGAGGGTGCTGATGTCAATTCCTTTGGGCATCAGATGCCGCAGCTCGTTGTTGTGGAGGATAAGTACCTGAATAAAAGAAACAGAGGCAACATCTTCATTGCTCTATCTACTGTTAGTCTGTGAGTGGCAGCCAGTCAGAAGAGAGATAGCTAAAAAGAGGAGGAGCTAAAGCACTTGTTGACGTTCTGAGTTCTGGAGTCTGAGGAATATTGTGAGTCTGAGATTTCGGGATATACTTTTAAAAGTTTTGCAGAAACTCTTCACTGAGTAAATAAATATCCAACCACTTGAAAGCTCTGTGACCCTGTCTCACCTTCTTATGGAGTACTTTGCTGATGGAAAAGGCACTCGAGGGGACCTGTGATGTAACACACACAAACATTAGCTGTAGCCAGCACAATTTCCTCACATCTTAGTCAATATCAGGGAAAAATGGGATAAAGACTCAAAGAAAAGATGTAAAGAATAAAAGAAAAATGCTGTTCTGTTGATGGCGGCACAGCTGGATCAGCTGTCTGTGAGAATTTAACACTGAGATTGTATTTAGCTTTACAAGATAACTACCTGCTTAAGGTTCATCTTAAGCAGAACCTTAAGTTTAAAGTTGGGCATTTTAACTTGAAAGTCTGAGGAGACAGACTAACTTTTGGAGTCAGCCGGTGCTAATTTAGGAACAATTTATGATGGCCAAGAGATTAACCTAAAAAAATAAATAAATAACAGGTCTCTCAGCACCGACCAAAAATAAAAGACGCAGTTTAGCTCCAATTTGGCTTCTTTTATAAAAGAAGAAAACTTCTCACTAATCAATTCACATTGTGACTCATTAGTGCTCCCACTAATGACTCCCTGCTCTCTTCTGTTTGACACATGGATGAAGAAGGTTTTTAAGGCTTAAATTATGAACCTAGAGTCAAACAGTTTGCAGAGTTTTTCCTTTGTTTGCTAACATTACAGAAAAAGAGAAATAAAGGCTGCTGTTACTCATCAGGTGAATGTGTAAACCACAACACTACGGCTGTCAGGGATCAGTGCAGCTTTCCTCTCACCTCTGAGAGCCCACAGGCTGAGATGTCCAGGATGTCATCAGCACCAGCTTCCTTAGACTGAGGAGGATAAATAAGAGTAAGCGGATGGATTTGTGACCGATAGATACGTTAACACCAGCACTTCTTCTTCTTACCCGGCACAGCTGATACTCGAGTCTCTTCTGGCAGTCCTCGCTGGGCTTCCTCTTCCTGAAGAACAAAGGCATCCTGACCCCGGGTGTTTTCCTTCCTGTCCCCTCCCCCCACTCAAACAAGAGTCACCCGGAGGTCCAACGGACAGGTTGGAAAACCCTGACCACACGACCTGCACTCTGGGAGAAGCAGAGACATGAAAGCCTAATCTGATAAATATGAATTTAACTTGTATCACAAAAACACTATTGTCTTTGCAAAATAAGCTGTAGTATGATTACTGAATGATTTAAAGGGAACAATTCCGCTCGTTTACAGCGCTTCATTTTTATCCCGGGGCAAAACTACTTACGGTCTAGTTTAGGAGGTATATGAAGCCTTTCAGCTCACCTTCTGTCTGAGACGAGCTTTTTTACCCCTGAAGCCTTCACAAAGCTCTGTGTAGGAGTTTAAGGTGTTTCTATAACTATGGGTTACACTCTTCCTCATCCTGCTGGTGTTTAGAGGTGAACAATCATAGGTTTCCAATGCAGATGTATTCACACAAGTAACGTTAAGCAAAATTGTAACTTCATGTTTGCTGTGAACGCATCATTAGAGTGTAACATGTTCAAAACTAGTAACATTTGTCTATTACAATTGTCAAAGAAATTAGGAGAACACTTAAATCACCCATCAGATCTTAATAAATGACAATCCAAAGCTGGATCGATTTTCTCCCAGACCTGGATCAGGGCCTCAGTGAGCTCCCGGACACACTGATGCACAACATCCCAGAGGTTCTCAGCTGGATTCAGGTCTGGTGAACGTGAGGGTCAGTGAGTGGCATCAATGTCTTTGTCATCCAGAAACTTCCTAAAGACTCCAACTACATGAGGTGAGACATTGTCCTGCACCAGCAGGAACCCAGGGCACTCTGCACCAGCATAAGGTCTGACAGAGGATCTGAGGATTTCATCCTGGTACCTGACGCCAGTCGGGGTACCACAGGTGGTTACATGGAGGTCTGTGTGATCCTTCAAGGATCACTGACCCACTGCCAAACTACTCATGCTGGATGATGTTTCAGGCAGTATATCCCTTGCTACACCATCTCCACTCTTTCACATTGCTCATATGTACTCAATGTGAACCTGTGAAGACAAAGGGGCACCCACGGTGGACCAGCCAGTTCTAGTGTTTTCTGGTGAGGTCCCACTAAAGCACATAAGGCCCAAACATTTCAGCTGAAAGCATGCTTGATGTTTCAGGTCAGAAAAACCAAAACAACTAGCTAGAAGACAGCTTTGTTTCTGTATATAAGATCAACGCTTTATGTTAGAAATATAATACGTAATCTACTTCTGTCAACACCAGAACAGCTGACTACATCAAATTCAGACCATCTGTGGAAAACCAGAAGTAAATAATTCAATAAATTAATTAATTCATAAGTCATTAAATGTAGCTGCCTAAAAAATACAAACATGGGTAAATAAATTAATAAAATGTGACCTCAAACACAGTTAAACTCACTAGAAAAAAGATAAATAAATATAAACCTTCCTATTTGCCATATTTCATTCATTAGACTTTACTAAAACAAATAAAGACAAAACAACAAAGACTGTAACTGTGTGTGGTAACTCCAACTGTAAAAATGTTTTATGACCTGACACAGGTAAAGGCCATTTTCTCACTTGCACTTTTTAAGCTGGTTAACTGGGACTGTAATTCTTTATTCATCCATCAGAACATCTGCAAGTTTTGCCTCTTCAGCACTACTTTCATTTCTCAGCCCTGGAGTTTGATGTTCAGTCTAAAGTGGCCACAAACAGCCCGGTTTGGTCTTAAGTGGGCCAGACCGCTAAAGAAAATGCCTCATAACCTATTTAAAATAAGAAAAGACCTGCAAACTGCTTGCCTTTTTTTGTGTAAAGCTGATGATGAACAGCTTGAGATGTCTACGAAAAGTAAAATGCCTCAGTGTTTCCACATTCAGATGGTTTAATGTGATTACAAAGAACTGCAGTTGCAGTAAACAGCATGGCTCCCTGGGCTTACACTTTCAAAATAAATCCATAAAATTACAGACAAACATAACAGATTCTGGCTTTCAATGGTTTATTTGTGTTGGAAAAACAGGGCCTTGCCTCTTATTTAATGAGATATTTACACCCAAAAAACCCACCTAATTTTCTGAGTTTTTAAAAATATTTTACTTTCTCACTTTTATATAATATGGCTCTCCATGGATGATGTCTTTGTTTCAGACATCTATTTTTAAGGATGAAATACAGTTAAATTCCAAAATTCATGTCCGTCTCTTTTCCCCGCCATCCAGCAGGAAAATCCACCCATCCATCTTGGTAGGGTTAGGGGCATGTTGCAACACTTTTCAGCTGCCAGGAGCCACTAGTAACAGGATTTTAACACTAATGGTTCATATAAGTCTTAACTTCAGGTTGACTAGCCTCCAGGTCTGAGAAGTGTTTTAAACCTACACTCTTTTTCATGGCCAGTAGGGGGCGACTCCTCAAGTTCATAAAAGAAGTCCAATTGCACAAAAATCCATGAGAAAATGACCCAACTTCTCACTTAGTCAGTGACATCAGTAAACACTTTCCTGATGAGTTTATGGACTCAAATGCTAGTTTCAAGTTCTAGAGGAAATAATGAAAAGTTCATTTGGGAATTTATCATCCCATTAGAGCAAAACAAGCTGTCAACACAGGTATGCTCATTGATTAGTGATTGACAAAGTAGGCAAGTGCTCTCGAGCTCGTCCAGAACGGGGCTCTATGGTGTACACTCATTTAAAAAGCTAAGCTCATCAGTGGGCTGTGCCATAGTGATTACGTCCATCATTTTTATACAGTCTTTCAAATTGAAACAAATAAATACAAATTCAAACTAGAAATACCAAATTATGCTTTATTTTTTTAAATTCATTAACAGCTACACTAATTGTGTAGTGTTGGATGTATTTAATGACATTATTTGGTTTATTTATTGACTTATTTCTTTATGAATAGACTTTAAAGACTTGTTTGCTCAGTTCATTCCCAGATGTTACAGATGTTTCACAGTGACATATGTGGTCTGTATGATCACAGTCACGAGGAGCTTGGCGCATGTATTTTCCCACAGCTGAAGGCCCTGTGTGGGTGTGGCTTTGGGGAGGGGGACGGAGGGTTACCATAAACTGACATGACGTTAATCGGTAGAAGTAGAAAAACATAATAAACCTCAGCAGACTTTAAACCTGGTGACAGCCATCTTTAACCCACCTGTGCTCACCTTTTGACAGCCGACATGTTCAGCTACATTAAACTGTGCTGACGGATAAGCTACCATGCTAAATGACAACATTAAACTGTAGCCTGTTGGAGTGTGTCAACAGCAGGAAGCGGAGTCAGAGTAATCTCAGGTTTCAAACTCACCGTGTGATTATTGAAGTCTCTGCTCTTCCTCTTTGCTCTCAGGATAAAAATGTTTAAAAGAAGCTCCGATGTTTGCTAACATGTGAAGTAGCCGGTCCAGTTAGTCGAGTTGAACCATTTAAATCTGAATTCCTCCCCACTTTACCCTCGTAGCTCATAAAAATGACGCCATACGGTAATATTTCAACTCAGAGCGAAGGAGGCTGACTGCTGCTGACCTATACAAGCTGATTAATGCAATCAAAACAAACAGTTAACTGCATTTTTCTTCTTCCCCGCCCTATTAGTGGCCGCAGCGTGATAGCAGGAGCTTATCGCCCCCTACAGTTCAGACTGCGCATGTGCACATACGTCATACCAGGTCTCACTGCCGCTGATATTTCAAAGACCGGTATATACTTCTTTAAAAGCCTCTTTTTGCTTTGCTCCCATCTTACTTACTGAATTATAATAACTGAAAAAGTGTTTGTCTGTGTAGGTTCTCAATCATCCGAGTCATGGCGGTCTTAGGAGTCCTAGGGGTTACATACCTGGGACTCTCCACCTTTTCTTTTAAAAATGAAGAAGCCTCTTGGAGGAGAGGTGAAACGTCTTTACTAACTTATAGAAGCCCAGGTCCCTTCCTATTTAAAGCTCCCATGAAAAAAGTAGTCTGCCCTGAAGATTCAGACTAAATTTGGAAAAAGGGTGTTCAGATATAAAACTATTTTTTAAAAACAAACAAACAACAAAATGATCTGTCTGAATATTTGTTACCTCTGTTTTTTGGCCTGATGTTTTAGAAAACACGTTCCTTTACGCTGTAGAGCAGTTTCTTTGCACTTACCCTGCACGTGAGCACTTTGTCCAGCAGGGGTCGCGCTCTGCACGTTTATGCCACACTGAATGAAGCCCGGCTGTCTGCATGTGGCAGTGATTATAACCTCAGAGGTGTGCTCATAAAGCAAGATGTTTTGTTTGTGGTTTTAAGCCTCACCTTTTCCGCGTGCTTTATGACTCCACTGACTGAACACACTTGTTTGGTTTAATAAAAATATTAACATAACCAGATAACCTGCAGACCTGAACCCGAACCGTGTTTATCACAGACCTCTGCAGGTGTGATGTATGACTCTGAAACCACAAGAGGCGCACGCGCAGCTATAAATAACCACATAATTAAAGGTGTTGACAGGGAGCTGACACTGTGGTTAGAGCTGCTCTCCCCGGAGCCCCCCTTTAGTTTAAAAAGCTTCACACGCACTACAGACCCCACCTCCCACCCCCCAACAACACCAGTGTCCTCAGAACAGGATCATGTGTGGGGCTTATTACCAGAGGAGGTGTTACATGTGAGGCCTGTCATGGTCTTATTGTGCATACTAATGAATCTTCGGTGAAGGAGGGAGGCCTTTGTTACCTCTGCACGTTTCTTTTTCAAAACTGACGTCATTAATGTTTTTTTCAATAAACTTAAAGTCAGAAATTAACTTCAAAGGTTCCTAATTACCCTCATCCATAGACTGTATATAAAAGACAGATGAAACGTCCTTAAAATAATACTAATAATAAACTTACAATCATGTACTTCCTTACAAATCTCTTTCTCTTTTCCTTCTTTACCTTCCTTCTTTCACATTGTCTGCTTTCCTTCCTTTCGTCACTTTTCCTTCCTTCCTTCCTTCTTTTCACTTTCTTCCTTAAATCCTTACTTCTCCCGCTCCTATTCCTTCCTTCCTACCTTTCTACGGTTTCTCTTTTCCTCCTTTCTCTCACTCCCCCTTCTTACTTTCCTTACTTACCTTGTTCCTAACTTCCTTCCTTTTTCCTTCCTTTCTTTCTTCCGTCCACCCTTTCTTCCTCCCTTCTTTTCTCTTTCTTCCTTAATTCCTTACTTCCCTTGCACTTATCCCTTCTATCCTATCTTACTTTCTCTTTTCCTACTTTACATAACTTCTCCTTCTTACTTTCCTTATTTTCCATGTTCCTAATTTCCTTCCTTCGTTCATTCCCTGTTGCTCTTCAATTCTTTCCTCCCCTGTTGCTTTCCATTTGAATTGGAATTTCATTAATTTTTCCAACCTTTCTTCCCTTCTTCCTAAATGCCTTCCCACCTTCCCTTTTCCATCCTTCTCCATTCCTTCTTCCTACTTTCCTTCCTTCCTTCTTACCTTTCGTTCTTGGTCCCCGTGGACTTTTTATTTCAGGGATCGGCTCTTCATATTGGAACAATACATCTGAAACATGCCCATTAAAATAAATAAATACATAAATAAAATTAGATTAAAATAAATGTTTAAAATCTGGTGCAGAAAGATTAACTCTGTAAGTTAAACTGATCTATGTTATTTATTGGTTCTGTTTTTATTTAGTAATAAATCCCTGTTGGTGAAAGAAGAGTGATTTCTCTCTTGAGGGAAGCGTCATGTGAATAAACGACTGTTTGCAGTCACAGTCAGGAGATAATTATGGCATATTTAGATCAGCAGTCATCCATCTTCCTGACCGTAGGCCGGAACCACGCCCCATTTCGTGACGCAGAGGAGGCGTGGCTCTGGGTGGTTTAAATCGGGGAGGAGAGCTCCTCCGTGAGCAGCTCAGTGCGGGAACAAAGCGCAGGAGGTGGAGGGGAGAGAGAGAGAGAGAGAGAGAGAGAGAGAGAGAGAGAGAGAGAGAGAGTGTGTGTGTGTGTGTGTGTGTGTGTGTGTGCGCGTG
>VVHJ01004969.1:0-10356 GCA_015107715.1 Tylochromis polylepis | reverse complement strand
AACTAAGGTTTCTTATCCTCTTTGGTCTGCATATGAGGCGGTCAGGTCTGATCCACCAGCTGAACAATATCCAGAGGACAGGGTTTTCTTTGGATGCCACTGTAGAGACAAACTCGTGACGGTGTACAGGTTTTTCCTCTCACTTTATTTCGCAGGGGTGGGAGGGGAGCTGTTATGCTTTGCAGGCTCGGGCCGCTAATTGATTTCACGGCTGGTGATGTGCCGCCCAGAGGAATCTGGCACCAAAGACAGGAGACAGGAGGCAGAAGGAGGAGAGAGATGTTTAGGCACATGGTCACATAAAAAAATACCAAGTTGGAATAGATCCAATATTATTGACCTTGGGATGACCTAATGGGAGAGTGAGGTCAGAGGTTGAGCTTCAGGATAGGTTTAGTAATAAGTTGGTCAGCTATAAATGCTTTTGATCCTGATTGGATGGAAAAGCCCACTCGGGTGGAAACTGCTCAGTTTCCATCAGTTTGTAGCTAACAGTTGGTTGCTAACATCCAGGCTATGATTGTGTAGTTAACCCTGCTACATTATGGTAATAATCAGTATACGCCACCCTTATTGGAAGTTGCTTTAATCACCTCCAAGTTGAGATTACTTTGACTTTCCTCTGACTTATAAACACAAGTGGGTGTGGCTTCTGTCTATCTGAGATGACCACATCAGGCATGTCTTTTGCTTTTGCACCTCTGATAATGGAAACCTTAATAATATGTAGTAATATTTAAACAGGTGGTTAAGAAGGAGGAAACTAGCTATAGAGACCAAAGCAGTTTATTTCTGCTATTAAATTTTAACATGGGAGTCTATGGGGACTGACTCACTAGATCCTCTAGTGGGTGTTCGATGAACTGCAGCTCCTGCAGCCCCAAACATGAGGATAATGTACTGATGATATACACAGTGATTTTAAAGTATACCAGTGATGCAGGAGGGTTATGTCATCATTCTGTCTTTCGTTATCGGCAGACAGATCATGAAGAACTTGTCGGCTCATTTCCCACTTCTGTATTTCTATTTCTGGACTCTAATAAAGCAGCTTTGCATGATTCACAGTTCAAAATAATCCTACCATATACTGGGCCTTCATTTCATCTTGTCTAAAACAAGCTATTCTACATCCTCATCCTTTAAGCCAGCTTTCTTCTGATTGGCTGCCCCTCATAAACAGATATGTGTAAGGTTTCCAAAGGGACCATATCAGGGATATCTCCTCTCTCTGACATCATACAGAGCCAAGAGTAGAAAAAATAGTGACAAACTGAGTTTTCAGCTCACAGGGATTACTTGTACAAACACTGAGCTCATTATTTGAAATTTTGGACATGTTTAATGTGAAAATCCACCTTTGGAACAGGTGATTCATGGCAGGAAGTGAAGCGCAGAGTCCAGGTCCACAGATTTGAATGCAAACCCCTGACTGTGCACTGTTTAGTTTTATGTCTTTCTGTTAGAGAAGTGTGGATTTAGTCACGCTTTCTGTCTGTGGTTTGTCCTGCTGTGCACTACAAGCCCTTATAAACACCTCAAAGAGAATTTAAGGCTAAAACGACGACACACATTCACATTTAAAGGTTTCATTTGTGGATTAAATAAATGGCCTCACTTCTCATTCAGAGCATCAACTCATTCATGACTGAGCCGTCACTAATAAGAAGGTTTGGTCCCAGCGCATGTGGCTGTTTGTGGTTTGAACGTAGCCTTGGGCTTCTTAACATGGTGTTCCTGTGGTTGATTAGAGCCAGGTGTCTACTCTAGAAAATGAGGGTATTGAGGACAGCCCGCCTCGCCGCAGAGGACCAGCTGCTGCTTGCTGCAATCTCAAATGATCTTGTGGGAAGGCTAGTCGTAAAGCTAAACATGCCCTTGCTGAAATTAGACGCTCTGGAGGACAAATTGTGCTGCTGTTGCTCATTTGGAAAATGAAATCTAGCCCTGCAATTATTTTATGTTGTTGTTGGCCCTAATTATAAATCATGGAAGCGGCTGAAGAGGCAGTGTTGCTGACTCATTGCTGAGCGGCACACACACTGCTGTGGTTGTACTCAAAAGCAATATTATTCCCAGCTGTGCATGAAATCAGCTCAGTTCTGTAATGGAAAAACGAGAGTGAGGAGGAATATGCTGAATGCTGCCTGACGGTACATGTGTTTCCGTAATGTTTAAAAAGAGATGATGAAGGAAAGAATTAAATCAAGGCCCAGATCCTGCACAGATTCCCTGTTCGTGGGGCTCGTTTATCAGGTTCAGAAAAGTGCGTGCATGTGTGTGGTTTTGTTTTACAATCTTTAAGCTTGTTTAAGTATAAAAACACTTTCTCTGTGCCGGGATCGTTCTTACGTTTGGGTTTTACATTCATATTTGGGGATATGCTCCTGCCTCATGTACTGTTTTATGATCCTTTAATTATCCAGATAAACGTCTCAATGCACAAGAAGGCCCAGACCTCCCTTTAACCTGTCAAGCTCCTCTCAAACTAGGGTCTACCCCAGCATCTCCTTCCATGCATTTCTTTTTTATCTTGAAGAGCAGTGTCTCTACTCTGAGCTCCCCGCCCTCTCTCTAACGCCGAGCCACCATGTCTCAAAACTAAGCACAAACACTAAAAACAATGGATACAGAAAAATATTCAACTTAGTTGTGTTTGGAGGAGAAGAAATATGTCTTTAGCTGACAGTTGGTGTGTCAGAGGACTTCTGGTGGTTATACAACAGGAGGCGGCTGTGGCACAGGAGGTAGAGCAGGTCATCTACCAATCAGAAGGTCGGTATTTCGATCAAGTATCCTTGGGAAAGAAACTGAACCCAGTGTTGGTCCTGATTCACTCATCGGAGTGTGAATGCGTGTGAATGCTGGATGGCAAGCACTTGGGTGTAGAGAAAAGTGCTTGTGTGTGGGTGAATGAGACATGTTGTATAACGTGCTTTAAATGCTCGAGTAGAAAAGAAGCATTTACAGTTAGTTTAGAAAAATATCCTAGTCCAGTCCTATCCTAGTTTTCCCACCCTGCCACGCTGTCCCACACTGATCATCAGTCAGGTGGCAACACCCTCAAAATCTGAAAATAGTTATTAATATTAGAAAGTGAGTCATAACCTCATGTTCGGAGTTTACATCACTGACAGGCTTTTATTTGGTCTCATCTTTGGCTACTTTTCTTAATTTTACATCAACACCTATTTTATATCTAACCTCCCATGGTTCCTCTTTCCTTTTACCCTCCAGTGGCGATGGTGAACAGCAGGGTGGAGGCACCCACAGTAGCGGTGATGGGCAGCGGCGGCGGGACAGCGGGCAGGTCGTGTGCTGGATGTGGGGGTCGGATCGCGGACCGCTTCCTGCTCTTCTCGATGGAGCGGTACTGGCACACACGCTGCCTCAAGTGCTCCTGCTGCCACGCTCAGCTGGGCGAGTACAGCAGTACCTGCTACAGCAAAGGTGGCATGATCCTCTGCAAGAACGACTACATCAGGTGAGGCTTTTCAGAAACACAAAACGTGTGTGTGTGTGAGGGAGGCGCAGACAGGGGTTTTGGGGGCGTCTCCGGGAAAACTGAGGGCTGGATGTGGAAAGCTGCTGAGGAGGACCCTGAGACACAGCAGACTTTGTGCATCAGGCCAGTAATAATACAGCAGCCTCTCATGAAATAAATAAAGCTCTGACTGTACACTCGGATTACGCCACAATCTGCAATAAGATGCATTGAATAATCATGAGAGGTCTGCTGTGTGTTGGAGGAAATTCCACATTCAGTCCAGCCGTAAAATGGGATGTTTATGCAGGTGCATATAAATGTACCTGATTAGTATTCATGCGGTTTTTGCACTGGTGTGACTCCAAATTGGAAGCTGGATGCTCACAGGTTCCTATGCATTCATGACTGGCTCATGCTTAAGCTCATTGAAACTCATCCAAACTGAAAAAGGCTTCACTGATAGCAAAAATCTTCCTTTTCAAAACAGACTGGTCAGTCGAGTCATAATCAAAGTATGATTCTAAACTATCAGAGAGCTCTTCAGTTGTTGAATGATGCTTTTTTTTTTTTTTTGACAGCTTCAGGAAGGTGTGCCAAGTTGATACACCAGTTTGGTCTCAAGAAGCTCAGGTGCTGAGATGTGATGACTTCTCAGGGCTGAAAAATGACGTGCTAGAACCTGCAGTTCCTCTAGTGACCACTTGAGGCTGGTTCCGGCATTGAATCAGTGCCCATAGACTCCTGTGTTAAATGTGTCTAACTTTAGAGCAGAAATAAACATGTTTACCTTTGTCTCTATCGCTAATCTCTCATTTTTAATAACTATACATGTTTTTGGAACATGCCTGTTCAAACACTGAAGTGTTGAATCAGTGCGAGTTAGCATGTTGGCAGTGTCCATCTTTTATATACAGTCTATGGTTTCAGCTTATTGTAGCCCCCTCTGGTGATCAAGACTTTACTGTGGTTCCTCCAAAATAAGATTAGCGATCACATGAACTACAATTTGTTTTATGAATGCTGTTTTGTGATGTCACTTCCTATTTTGCCTTTTTGTGATTGGTTTTTGAATTGATTTTAAAAATTCAGCTCATGACTTTTGTTACTCTTGGTGGAAATAGAAGTCATGTGTGCTTTGAACTCCAACACTACCTCTTATTTTTGGCCCAATCAGCAGTGATGGAGTACTCAAGATGCAGTCCAGTCAGTGTGAAGGCTGTCCTGCTTTGGTGGCCTTTGAGAAGCAGCCTTCATTTTGATTGGCTTGAAAGCCGAATGTTCACAGCATCATGTGGCCGTTTTGTACTGATGTTCAAGTGCTAGCTTTTTGGCACCTGACACCAGCCTATTATTCACTTAAAAAAAAAAAACCCTGCGTGTGTTTCCAGCCCCAAACGAGCTGGAGAAACGTCTGATTTAAATCCACTCTGGACTTCCAGTGCCACTCCAAAATTACAGCCGCCTCAGATTTTTTGCTTGGCAGCCATTTGTTCCGTTCTGTGGCAGGCGTGCAAATAAAGAGCTCAAAATATGTATAAAGAGTCCTACAGTGGATTTCGGCTAATTTATATGTGAGTGGGGAGGACCTCCAACCGCCATCCATCCCATGAACTCAAAGCTGCAGTCACTGACCAACAGACAGGAAAGCCATGGCTAAATTATCCAAACCCTGAGCTGAGGTGGACTTACCTAAGGTCTGGTTTGGGGTCGAGTCCTTAGATTCGTCATGCTGCTAAAGAAAGATGAGCCTTAACTGAGACTCGGGAGGAGTGTGTGTGTGTGTCTGAGGGTTAATTAAGGAGGACAGGGATCCTCTCAGGCACACTCATTAAATGACTGTTTGGATTAAGATAAAAAATTCATTACTCTGTGGAGTCATTGAAAGGGGAAGACAAAGAAAGAGGGAGAAAGAGAGAGAGAGAGACACCAAAGTGGTCAAGTGAGTATTGTGGGGCTTCACGTGCAGCTTTAATGATGACAGCAGCTTCCTTTAAAGGTTCAACACAGGCACTGACCTTCCTCCAGGTTCAGACTGATGAGGACTGGCTGCTGCGTGCTGCCACACTGAAACGACCCGGAGCCGATACCCTCTCATTGGACCTTTTATGGGTGCTAAATACAGGCTATATATAACTGATGCATGAAGACTTAAAACCATTAACAGCTTAATCACAAACTTTTGTTATTTCCCTTCTGCCCCAGCTTCAGTGGTCCCAATATGCTGTGTTTACATAAGGCAGGGGTGTCAAACATAAGGCCCGGGAGCCAGAATTGACCCCACAAAGACTCCAATCCGGCCTGCTGGACTGCTTTTGAAAATGTGAAGGAGAGCATAGATTTTACACTTGATTGAATTTTCATAAGTTTTACACTAATAAAGACCTTCCTCATGGCCATTCAGCCTACACCTAAGTAACAGATAAACAGTTAAATAACAGAAAAGTTCCTGGGTTTTTTTGTTTGTTTTTTTTCACGATCTACAAAACAAGGGGTACAAGGGGTCCACAGTAAAACCTTCAGTTTTATAATAATTACAGGACGGTCTTTTCTGTAATTTTATACATTATTTCTTACACTTGAAGCCCAAAGAGTCATCTGACAGATTTCTTTCATTTACTACATCAGCATGTAGAAAAACTAAGACTCACTGCTGTAATTGCACCTTTTTTTTCTGGCATTAAGATATCTTCAGGATTAAATGTGCAATTAAACTTCCGTACAGTCACAGATAAGGCAGCTTCACTGGTCTGGCCCACTGAAGATTAAAGTGGGTGAATAGGGATGTATTTGGTGGCATTCACACTGAAACCAGCACTACACTTGAAATAACAGAGACGTGATTTTATAACCCAGGACATCTGCGTTATGACTGTTGTGCTGTTTGGTTTCATGTGCAGGCTGTTTGGACACAGTGGAGCCTGCAGCGCTTGTGGACAGTCTATACCTGCCAGCGAGATGGTTATGCGAGCACAAGGCAGCGTTTACCACCTGAAGGTGAGGATGAGCTTCTACCAGTCCATCGTTGTCAACTTTACATCTTTTCATCTTTTCAGACAGATGAAATTTTTAATCCAAGTTATTTGTTTTTCTTTAGTGTTTCACGTGTGCAACCTGCAGGAACCGCCTGGTTCCTGGCGATCGCTTCCACTACGTCAACGGGACGATCTTCTGCGAGCACGACCGGCCAGGAGGAGGCCTACTCAGCGGACACTCTACACCACTGCAGGGCAACAGCATCATGTCTGATCAGAAGGTGAAAGGCAGTTTCTGGACTCAGATTTTTTTGAACAGTGACATCATTTTCATGAATCGGGAAGATTTTCATGAAGCAAAAATGTGAGATTAACCACTGATGAATTGGCGAGTATTTTTATGCTCCGTCCCCCTTTTTTTTCAGAGGCTTAAATGGAATTTGATAATTCAGTCAAAAGTTGCTTCATCAGCAGCTGAGAGTAATTTTCATTGTTTCTCCATGGTGGGGAGAAGATCTGGAGATGATTCAAAATGTGGTGTTTGCACCTGGAAGTGGTTTATGTGGACTAATAGCATGCAGACAAAAAGAGTTCTTAATAAAAATGAAACAGGCCGATCCAGTGGATTGGAATTTTGTTTTGTTTTCCAGTCAGTTTAACTTTAACGCAGAATCATCAATGTTTATCCAAGCTGGTGGTTGGTTCGGTTTATAACGTCTTCTCTTTACTGTCTGCAGGTCTGCTGAGGAAGAGGATGGAAAGCCAAATGTGTGCCTTCTCCCCCACCATTCTCCTCTTCACCTTCTCCCCCTCGCTGTAAATCCCGCTGCTGGTCGACCTCCCTCTGATCTCGTGGACTCCTGCCACTGGTTCAGATTTTAACTTCCCAACAGAGACTCAGAAGATGGCGAGGAGTAAAATCTGAAGGAGTGCTGTTAGGATTTCACTGATTAGCTGTGGCCTGGCTGAAAGAGGAAAACCGGAACTGTCCTGTTTGTGTGATTCTAATGGAATCGCCTTTTCCCAGCCAGCCAGTTACTGTGGACACTGGAGGAGACACTGAAAGCAATGCGACTCATGCAGGAGGTGAACTATATTTGACCACATATTTGAGTAAAGCTCGTTTGGGTCTGTGTTGTCATTTTAGCTACTTGACGTTTCCTTTGACACGCTGAGAGACACCTGGATACCATCGCATCTGTACTGACTTAAAGATGTGTACTTCTCTGTGTACTTCTTTGTGAAATATTCACATTTTAGCGAGTTAGCGAAGAGAAATCTCTCCCTAGTGGCAGTGTTCCTGTCACAGACAGGAGGATTGATTTCTCCATGAATTTTAAGACTCTTTTCCCAGTTAAATCATCTCGTTCTCCTCCATGTCTCATATCAGTGACTCTGTATGACCTGTTTTAGCCTGTGCAAGCTGCTTTGCAACCCACCCCCACCTGAGCTTCTCTTTTCAATGCCGTTTCTGACTTTTTCAGTGTCATATCTGCTGTCACTGATACCCGCTCTGTTCTGTATGTGAAGGGAGATGTACTGCCATAAATATAAATGACTACAAATGGAAACAAAGAACACTCGTCTTTTGACTGTAGTGTCAAAAACGAGGCCAGACCCTTTATTTAACTAACTTTATTAAAGACTGGCCTTGATTTTTAATTCTCCCTGTTCTCAAGGAGAAGCTACTATCACTGAGGTAAGTTTCTGTTGTGGAATAAAACATCAGCTTATGCATATGTGCAGTCCCTGGCTCCAAAGGTGAGTCAGTCTCAATACACTCCCATGTTATAATGTCCAACTTTGAAGTAGTTTCCTCCTTTATAACATGTGTACGGTGGGCTTCATGTGTTTATAACTCACCTGTCTGGATTTTATTGAGGCTTAAAATAATTGGCTTGCTCACTTTTAGCTGATAACTTGGCTCTCCACCTTCTCATCCAAATATGGTCACTTCCAGCTCCAAAAAACCAACATGGCGGAGGCCAAAGAATGATAAAGGTAAAGCTGCAACAGTGGGTGACATGGCAGTGGCCAAGTCCACCTTTTCCTTCTACTAAGAAGAATTAAGAGTGTGAAGGTAATATTCTTCTAGCAAAACAATGTTTATGTTGTTGTTGTTGTTGTACTGATGGCATTAGTGATGTGGAAGCTTTACCATGTGAACCACTGTAGGATAAAGTTATAGTGCGCTAAAGTTGATTCCACCTGTCTCCATGTGTTGATGGCGATTATTAAAACAACTGAGACTGATAATTTGAATAAAGACTCATCTGACAGTCTGAGGTAACCACAATCTTTCTAATTTTATTCCTTCATCTCCAGTAAACACGATAACAATAAAGTGAAAATGCTAACGGCCTTTACTGATTTAGGAAACTGTATTTATAGCAGGACAAGCTGAAGGAAGTGGCTGGGGAGAGGGAGGGCTTCTCTGCTTAAGCTGCTGCCCCGCGACCCGGCCCCGGATAAGCGGAAGAAGATGGATGGATATTTATAGCAGTGAGGTCTATTCTTTAAAGCAGACTTTGTTATTTATCTCCTGTCATGTTTGCCCTGTTCCAGAGCTCGATGTTCATGTTATACAGAGTAGATGAGCCCTGCCTAGTTCTCGTTATGTGGGTCAGCCAATCAAAAGGAAATGAGAAGAGAGGGGCTAAAACAGGAGAAAAGTACAGTGTTTCACTGGGGTTTTTTTTCTATTTCTGGCTCTGTGTAATGTCATAAAGATGGAATGAGCCCTGCCTACTTCCCTTTACATGGTTCAGCCAATCAGAGGAAAGTTGAAATGGTGGACTTGTTTAAGCGAGGCTGCACTAAGGACCAAAATAAGATCATTTAGGCTTCAGGCTGCTCTAAATACTCAGTTTCAGACAGGTTTTACCGCTCTAGGATCTTTGTGATGTCATAAAAATTGAATCAACTCTGCCTACATCTGTTTACGTGTGACAACTTAGAAGGGTGGGAAGAGCTAAAGCTTCTCAATACTCAGTTTCAGACAGGTTTTTCTATTCTTGGATCCATGTGATGTCAGGGGGAGGATATCCCTAATATGGCCATCTCAGCCACAGAAGCTCCATCGACTTGCAGTCCCGACCTTCTGTTTCTGAGGGCCAGTCCTTCAGAAGTGTTTGGGCAATATGTTTGCTGGCATGATCACAAAGCAGCCTAACCAAGCTTCAGTCAGTTCTTCATTTTTAATGTCAAACTGCACAAACAAAAGTCATTCTCACTCACTCTGTAGATATTTTTTATATATTGTAGTTTGATTGGCTAGCAACAGCAGAAGTTCAACTTTTTCTCAGTACATAAGCGAAATGAAGCAACAGAGTCCAGATTCTGGATCCGTAATCGTTTCTACCCAGGTAAAAATCTCTCTTTGATCAACGAGGAGCACAGCTGCTACAGGGCTACACGGCAGCACCCATGTTGTACCTTTTTTCCTCAGATGCTGTATGAACGAAACATCATGTGGAACATATTTAAGCTTCATGCAGTAATCGTAACTGTGTTTGGAAAGATTACTCAGCAGCAATGACGTATACTGTGCAGTTTAAATGTTTACTGCAGTACTGTTCACATTTTTCTGCCTGCCACTAATTAATGCTTCAATCTTAAATATGATCAACCTATCTCTAATAATCGGCTATGTACCACAGGCCTTCAAGCTGGCTGTAGTTAAACCTTTACTTAAAAAGCCATGTCTTGACCTAGCTGTCTTAGCTAATTATAGGCCAATCTCCAACCTTCCTTTCATATCAAAAATTCTTGAAAGAGTCGTTGTCAAACAGCTAACAGATCACCTGCAGAGGAATGGCTTATTTGAAGAGTTTCAGTCAGGTTTCAGAGCTCATCACAGCACAGAAACAGCTTTAGTGAAGGTTACAAATGATCTTC
>VVHJ01004965.1:0-11065 GCA_015107715.1 Tylochromis polylepis | reverse complement strand
CAACTGCAGAGTATACTAAACATAACCCTGCAGGTGTGACGACCCGCGAGGATCGCCAGCCCAGGGAAAAATACAAAAGTACACATAATACCTGGGTCCCCAGACCCAGGCCATGACATATAGTGTACAATTTCGTTGTATATGTACAAGGACAGTAAAGGACTATTCTATTCTATTCTATTCTATTCTATCCTATATACACATAATAATAATAATATGTAGATTAGTTGAGGGCTTGGAATATTATACACACTTGTGTTCATACTAATACATAGACATACACTGCATTGCACAATGTTTATCCTATTTTTTTATTTCCAGTTTAAAAATATGACCTTTCGGCAATAGTTAGGGCTGTAATGGGGAACACTGGCATTGGGAACATGTAGCCGAAAAGATGACAAGTGGTCTAGGATGCACAGTTGTGGAGATAGTGGGATGCGGCAGCCCAGCAAGTCACAAAGCTGTTCAGTGATCTGGGACCAAAAGTGCTTGACTGAGGTTAGGGGTGTTCTTAGAGCAATATTAAGTTGTTTGTTCTTGTTGTTTTGGCTTTTTTCTTTTAATCCTTGTCTCTCTGTACTATTAAACTGAACCCAAATCAAGCTAATAAATGAATAAATAAACAAGCAAATAAAAATAAAAATTAATTAACCAATGGCCACCTGATAAACAGGCTCCCTCCTCAGGGTCTGGGGGCTAGTTTGGTTGGTGATTGCCATGTTCTGGACCGGATCTCTCTGATCATGTCCGGGAGCAATTCAGAACTTCCATCCATCCATCCTCTTCCGCTTATCCGGGGCCGGGTCGCGGGGGCAGCAGCCTAAGCAGAGAAACCCAGACCTCCCTCTCCCCAGCCACCTCCCCCAGCGTGTCCTGGGTCTGCCCCGGGGCCTCCTCCCGGTGGGACATGCCCGGAACAACTCACCCAGGAGGCGCCCGGGAGGCATCCTGGTCAGATGCCCGAACCACCTCAACTGGCTCCTTTCGATGTGGAGGAGCAGCGGCTCTACTCTGAGCCCCTCCCGGATGGCTGAACTTCTCACCTTATCACTAAGGGAGACGCCAGCCACCCTTTGGAAGAAGCCCATTTCTGCCGCTTGTATCTGCGATCTCGTTCTTTTGGTCACTACCCACAGCTCGTGACCATAGGTGAGGGTGGGGACGTAGATCGACCGGTAAATTGAGAGCTTCGCTTTGTACACGAGTGAAGATTCAGAACTTGAGAAGTCAAAATAATGACCTGCTCTACCAAGACTTGTCCATCTTCTCATTAGATATGCTTGGTTACCTCTCCCCCCTCTTTTATTTATTTATTTTATTTTAATTTATTTTTAGATATGTGTGTGTGAGTGTGTAGTTATAATATATAAATGTGTCTGTGTATATAGATGCACATTATGCTCACTACACTCGCCTCTGGATATGTCTTTTCTGAGTTTTTTAAGTCCTTTTTTTTTTACAATATTTCAAATACAATGTGACAAGATGAGAAAGAGAAGTTGAACAAAGTAGGAAATTAATAAAACAGAACATGTTCTAGCTCCAGAGCATTATTTCAATACACAAATCAAACAAAGGAAAATAATTAAATACAAGCAAGAATAGCTTAATCAGAACCTACAGTGGGTGGCTAGATGCTGGTAAGTGTGAAGAAAATTCTTTATGCCTGTTCAGCCATCAATTTCCTTTTTAGAAGAAAGGAATACAAAAGGACTGTAGACTGTGGGTGTGTGTGTTTTTTCCCCCCAGCTGGGTAAGAATTTATGATGCTGAAATCACAGTCCCCCATTTTTGCATGTCCTGTCCTCATCTCTTTGTTCTCATTTCATGTCACCTCTGAAGTGTCTTTTGTCTTGTAAAGGGAAAGCAATCATTTCAAGACATAAAAACATGCACAGACTGAATGAACAGGCTTTAGATTCTGTGTGTTGGAACAGTAATACATCTTTTGCTTGTAATTTGAGTTGACCAATCACATTCAAGCACTCTTTGGCTGGATGTAAGTAAACAGTCCATGCAGACCAAAAACAAAAAAGTGCCTTTTACTATTGTCTCATTAATATTTGCTTTTAATAATATGCGCTCATTAAACAATGACCAGTGGATGGACAGATAGAAGCCTTTTTCAGATATCTCTTATTTACACTAGAAGCCCTGAAATACGATCTGTTGTCCCCAGCGTGATAGGTTCCCATATTCTTTTTCAACTTATCATTTGAAATCAAATCTAGAAAGGTAGGTGTTTGAACAGGCATTATTGAATTTGTTGCAAAGAACAGTGGAAAGATAAAAAAAATACAACAAAAAGTGACTTTTTATAATAAAAGAACATTATATGCCACTCCGTGTAATTTTTTTCCCGAGTCATTCTTGTGACAGGTTGCCATTTCTGCTAGTAGGAATGCCTGCATGAAATCTCAGGACCAGCACTCCACATATGTCTGTTCTCTGAGATAGAGGACTGTGGCCTTTGGAAAATGCTGATTTGTGCCGTGCTAGAGGTTAGAGAAACAGTTCTATGTGCGGGTACATGACCAGTCCATTTAACTCCACATAAAAACTGAATTTATGACTTACCTGAACTCATGCATATTTAAAACCAGTTTGTTCAGATCTACAGTGCAGACTTAATTTTTTTCACATTTATACAGATTTTTACCTTTGTCGGCACTGAGAGCTTGAGGAAGAATGAGCATCAGTGGTGACTTTAGGCTTATTTAACTTTAAAAACTCTAAAGAGAAAGTGGCTGGGAGACCATAGATTTATATTTCCACAATTTTTTTATTTATTTATTTGTTCATCTTTTAATTGCAGATGTAGAGAGTGAAGGCCGGGCTTCTGGAGGGAGGAGACATGGTAGACAGATGAAAAGCAGAGTGAATTAATTGCTCAGTTTAAATATGCCCTCAGGCAGCCTTATGGCAATGGCAGAGTGCAGTTGCGCTCAAGGCCTTTGTCACATGCCATACCTGATGTCTCTCCTGTGTTTGCTGTCACTCTTCTCTTTATACTGCCTAACAAGTCATTTAATCCATGGAATGATTTCAATTATCCTGTGAGTTGTAAATACTAAGCCTTCTTAGAGCGCTGAAAGCTAGTTCTGGTTTCAGTTGTGCCTGAATGCAAATTTTCTTGCAAAAGCTACTAAAAAAATGACTTTTCTCGTACTTTCAAGCCCTCAGCTCTTCGATCTGCTTGCTTCCAGCTTGCTCTCTTTCTCTCTCTCTAGTCAGCCACTTCAGGTGAGGAGGTTTGTGACTCTATCACTGTTGGGTTGTTAGAACTGCACTATAGGAACCCAAGAGTAGAGCGGTAAAGTGGATGCCACTCTCAACCAAGTTCAAGCAGAGCTCTCCACGAACCATTTTCCCTCGTAACGGTATGTGTTTCCTGCCAGCCGAGAGTCACTGGAGGGCCACTTACAGAGACAGGCTCAGCACCTGCAGAGCTTTAGTATGTTTTGTTCTTTTGGGTAATAGCTCTGTTTTTCACATCTGTGCTGAGAATCCTTTGACCTCGAGTCAGTGGGCCTTCAAACACTCACACAACACTATATAGTGATTGCAGCAGTGTAATTGGTTATGCAATGGAACTATAGCTCTATAGCTCTGCACAGTGCTCAAATTCATTATATTTTTCTTGTACATTCTTATATGTGCATGTGTATTTTATTGACATGTCCAGACACAGCTGTGGTATTGCATTTGCAAGAGCTTATTTCAGTCCAAGAGATGGCATAAAGGGGTTAGGGACTGCCCTGACTTGTTATACAGCCTGTGTGACCTTATTTCACTTAGACTGAGCTGGTCAGCAGTTCATGAAACAAACCAAATCTGACTGGTGAAACAGATGAAAGACAGATGAAATTAAGCATCAGATGCTTGTTGGTGGACTGATGGTCTCTTTTAGCTCTTTTTGATTTGCCCAACTGTTAAATAGATAAAATGAACAGTTTTACATATATGGCTGTTATTGTAAAGCAGATTAAATATGGGATTCAGAATAGCAGTAAGTGTGACTGTCTTGTATGCTTTTCCCACACTGACTGGTCCTGGTACAGAACAGTCCAGCTCCTTAATTTGATCTGTGCGTATTCATCTGTCACTCCCTCCTGCCCTCACTCCTTTTGGTCCTTGTCTCCGTTGCTCAGCAGAGGCCCTGAGCCCTGTGGAGTGCACATCCATTTTGAACCCTGGAGGCTATCAAGCATGCTGTTGGTAAATGAGCTGTGGCTGTCAGTCTCCCCACTTCCACTCATCCTTGTCTCAGTGTCTGCCTTCTATCCCATGTTTCCTTAACCTTACTTCCTTTTTTTCCCCTCATCAGCACATCCCTCCATTTGCTTGTACCAGTCAAGCTGGGAAAATGCGTTGCTTCAAAGGGCGTTGTTACTTTGTTATACAACCACCCACCCTGGTCTGACTCTGCCAGCCCCTTTGTAGATATTAAAAAAAAAAACTGTTTCATTCAAAGCACTTTGTAGCAGACTTTTCTTCATGGCCTTGCTTTGAGTCAAATGTATCACATTTCACACGCATGTGAAAAGTCTTCCCATGAAAACACGGCGTATATATTACATATACAAAGCGCCGGCAGCATTTGACAACAAAATGAGTCCCAGCTGAATTTTGAATTTCCTAGTTCATTCCAAGTTTTATATTTAAAAAAAACCCCAAAAACACCATTAGTGCTCACTTCTTGGTATGCGTTTAATTTTAAAAGGAAGGCAGCATGTTGCCAACGCTGCATAATCAGTAGCTCCACAGCAGAGACAGACAAACAGGCACAGAAAACAGGGCCCGGGGCCAGTGCAGGTTAAGCATGTTCATTAATTTCTGTAGTTTCTTTCCCGCTGGCCCTGCTTGGTTCCTGGACGTGCCGTGGATTTTAATAGGCTTTGGATCCATGCTCGCTGTTGTGATACTCGTAGAAAAGCGGTGAGGTTGGGGAGCGAGGCAAAGAATAGAGGGAAAGACAAAGTGAGAGACAGAGAGTGATAAATTAAGACATGACAGAAAAGAACAGATAAAGAACATATGTCATAGAAAATAAATGAGAGACATTAAACGGGAGAAGTAATAGCTGGACTGCTCAACTGAAATAAAGTGCTTTAATTAACTAACTGTGCCGCATCTGCAGTTATAAATCCAGCTCATTATTAATAAACTGTCACTGGCATCAGATTCTATTTACATCTGAACAATGACAGAGCCTCTGCTTACTGAAGCCTTTGGATGTACATACATTTCGTCTTCATGAGCAGCTCGTCGCCCGTATAGGCAGTTTATTTTTAATGAGTTGTCTCTGTACTGTAGGTTAACACTTTGCTGATGACCCTTATCCACCTTAGATCTCTGCTAACTGTGTGGAGCCAGAGGGGCACCAAAAAGTACCCCGCGAGAATCAGCAAGCTACTTCCTGAAGCCCCACTGTTCCACCAGGCCCGCATGTGGAGCTCCAGCACTCTAAAGAGACTTCAAAGGCAGGCATTTCCAGACCCAATGTAGGCGTTAACCTTTGACTCAGAGGCTCTCTCTGTGCAAGCAGAGACCGCCTAATTGATGCTACGCGCACTGCAGAAAAGGAATAACTTGTCCTGGCGGACTCCAGTAAAACAGAGTACTTTAATTTCCACTGTGGCAATATTTTTAAATTTAAATATTTAGTCTGCTGCCGATTTGTGTTGCTGCAGTGCTTATCTGATTGCTGTCTTACTCAGCTGTGCCTGAGTGAAATATGCCTTTGAACAAAATAATCTGTGGTCCCTATATAACACTCTCTTTTTGATTTCTGCCAATGGGCAATAATAATAATACTAAATAATAAAAACTTTTTTGTTTGTTTTTTAGCAGCAAGTATATAAATACAAAATAATCATGAGGGGTCTTAATGTGGGTATGTGTTTGGCAAGGCACACTTGCCAGGTGCAATTTTCCACCAAGCTTTGAGTATCTGAGATGGTCAGATATCAGTGTTGTGGCTAGAGATTGAGTCAAGCCCCCGTTGCCTTTTGTCTCCCCAGATAATGCTGAGTGGACACACAGTTCACTCTGGTTAATTTTCCACCTCATGTCCTGGCGCTCTCTCAGAGAGCTTGAGGGTGTGATAATTCAGACTGATAAAGGATGTGGTGACTGAGGAAAGGCACCAAGGGCCTTCTGTGCTATTGCATCTTGTGTCTGCTCATTGCTAAATGCATTACAGGCTGATTAAGGGGCTAAAGCTTTGCAAATAAGCATGAAACGGAGCTTGTTGAAGGAGCGATGGTTACATGGATGCACAGGCAGACAGGTTGATAGATGCATGCTGTATCTGGGGTGTGTGTCCATACTGCAGTCAGATGCCTTTGCTATGGTTGGCCTGCTAGATCAATGGAGAACTCATCAACAGGAATTTTTTCAGTTTTAGTAAAAAAAAAAATGTTAAAATGAAATTTTAATTTTCAGCACCCCTGCCTTGAATTCTGTCCTGCTTTGCCTCTGGATTAAAGCAGTTTGATGTGAAATGTTGAAATATGATGAAACAAGGAGCTCTGACATGGCTTGAGACGCTGCTGGATTAATAATGTATCAGGTTCATGTTTTGTTTGGATTAACACTGACAGTGATAGAATAACAGCTGTACCGATATTCAGAGTTGATTCATCAGGGTACTACTATTCTGTTTCTTTGCCTACTGACTACAATTAATGCAGCTCAGACATGCTTAGCTGTGGCAAGGTGTTATGGCATAACACAATGCAGCAGCAGAACATTGTATGTGTGAAGTTTTTCATCTAATGCCCTTTCCCCCCCCCCCCGCCTGACAGCAGATCTTCTAGCAATATGATGCATATGATGACATTTTCTGATGTAAAAAATGAATTAAAAAATGAATACATAAATAAAACACTCAGTACTTTTTGGGGTTTCTGGCTAATCCTGTGTCAGATTTTGTGACGAAATGCTCCAAAAGCAATTTGGAGTATTTGTGTATGTTTGTAAAGAGCTAGTACTCATTTAGTCAGGTCATCAGTCAACATGGGAACATTTCACTTTTGTTTTAATTAGACACTTTTGTGGAGCAGAGTGTCATTAGGGCAGCATCTGTCTACACTGAATGACTCCCGGGTGACATCCCATATTGAGGTTAATGTGTGTCCTTAAGCACATGTGACTGTTTAGAGGTGACAAGATGTAAAATGGAAAGCGTCTCTGAAATGTGTGCCATCACCTTGAATCCAAGTAGCTTCCACTGGCATAAAATGTGTCCTAAACCACCTTTAAAGCCTTTAAATTTGAAATTGGTTGACATTTATGATGATTTAGCTGTGCTTCTTCTTGGTTACAGGATACAGACCTTCTGGATATAGCATACATAAAAGATGCCAGAAATGGAAAATGCGCGAAAACACCAAAGGTAAGCCTCTAATTCATACATTCACGGTGTCTTATACTGTCTGTAAAGGAATCTCTAGGAATACAATGACCAATGTGCTTTTTTGGCTGATGATATTCTTTGGAAGAGTTTATTTTTGCACCGAAATGAAAGCCATGTGTGGGTGTGAACCTGACAATGAATCACACTCTGTCTCCATCCATCTAACAGAAACTCTATTATGGATTGGGCTGAACTTTGTTCTGGTTCTTCTAATGATTGATATTTAACAATAGAGCAATGCTGCATGCGCAGAAATGGCAGTACTTTGGTGCCAGAGGTGTAATTACTGTAATTATCTTGTTTAAACTTCCGATCTTACATTCAGGTGACTGTTAATTTATGTGTGTATTGCTGTGTGTGTATACGTGTGTATATAACTGATCGAATGCGTTCACAGTCTGAACACATTTAGTTTTTGACAGTGATTTGAAGATGAAAGTAAGGACGTGAAGATCAGATGACACTGACAAGGCTGACAAACGTGATTTGAATTCAGTAACATTGCGTGGATGTTTTCCTAGCAAAGCATGCCTGCACAGGGTGTCCAAATTGACTATTTCACAACTAATGAGAAAGCCGTTGAATATAAGCAAAGAATTTGTAAACTCATATTTTAAAAGTCTGGCACACAACTATCATGGAATTTGGCACATTGTTGTGCAGTTAAAAAGCCATATTAAGTTCTTGCACTTCATTTCCCACCTAACAAGTGATGATTAAAACAATGATGTGCCTTTTCTGCTGTTTTATAATACATCCCTGCATTATAGCTCAGCTTCAAATATCTTTTGGATCCAGTCAGTCTTGTGATGAGATGCTTCATCAGCTTGATTCTGTGCTGCGGGAGAAGCGAGGTGTGGGGTCATGCTTTGCTGCTCTGTCTGGGGAGTGAGTAATGATAGAACGAGTACAATAACACAGAGAGTATTCATGCATTTCTAAAAAGCTTACAGAGTGATGCTACCCAGCAAGGAGACATGACCACATGACAGGTAAGATGGTCGAAGCATTGGAAATCCATTACTGGGAGATGGAGTGGTGATGCACCCTGGGCAATGTAATGGGAGCACCAGTGAGACACAGTGTCTGAGGAGTTGATGAGATGGGGAGAGGAAGGAAGGAGAGAAAGAGGGAGATGGGATAAAGAGGCTAGTAATAAGAGGAAGGCAGAAGGTTTTTTTTTTTAAATGCAAAGTCTGCAGAAGGTGAAAAAATAAATAAATAAAATAAAATAAAGAATGAGACGAACAGAAGAAGGCCATAGACGTGATGTGAGGTCAGCGGAAGATGTCAGTGGAGAAGCAGAGATACCACCAGACAGCAGTTGCTTTAAGTGGACAGTGCTTGTCACGGCTTGCTTCTTGAGCATTTCTCCTTCAACTCCTTCACATCTTTCTTTTACACTTCTTTCACTGTCTGTCAAAACGATGAAGGCTTTGTGAGGCTCACTGAACCGCTAACTTCAGCTCGAAAGAAACGCTCACAAGCTGCATTTTTGTAATATAAATATATGCAGACATGTGTAGCCATTTACCATGAAGCTAAATATGATACATAAAGCACCGTCATTTATGTTGTGAGGTAACTGAGTGCCATAGATACACAGAGAAAATCATTACGACCATTAATAGTGATGTGTCAGTGCTCTCTGTCTAAGGATGTGCACGAGGAGGCAAAATAAGGAAGAAGTAAAAGTGAAAGGAATTTCATATTACCGTCAACTTTGCAATTTTAACCTTGCAGGTCATGCCGCTCATAAAACTCCCACAACACTCACTGTGTTGTTTTGATATTTTTATGCTGTCTGCCCTCTTAAGCTCGCTCTGCTTATTCTGGTCTCACTCAAGAGCTCCCTTAGAAGCGTTCATTCATTAATGCAAACTGCAGCAAATAAACACACTTGCCAGGGAGCGATGAGATGCTGGGCTGCTGATGACACGTCAGTAAAAAGCTTCAGAAGTGCTTTCATTGTGCTGCTCGAGAGTTCTGCGTCTCAGATGAACATTGTCAGTCTCAAATGCAATCATTGTCAACAGGCTGGCTTGAAATGGGCTACAGATGGAAAGGCTGTTTTTTTGCACGCCTCTTTTGAGCCCATGTTTCTACTCCAGCTCGAGTTACCTCATATTGTCTTTGAGCGGCACTGGAATTTCTGTCTGATTGTCATTAAGATTTGGAGCACGTTGCTGTGTTCATTGGCTTGTCGCAGTGTGTGTGTGCGTGTGTCTGTGTGGGCAGCTTGTCTGACCTCTGATGAATTTATGCCACCCTGCCCATGGGCTTCAGCTTACTCATGATGATTCATACAATTTTTTTTGTTGTTGTAAAAAGCAAATAAATAAATAAATAAATTCAAACTGAGAAACGCTCACTATCATTTGTACAATGTGCACATTTACAACCACTGAGACAAATCCCACACAAGAAGTCGGTAGAATAACAAAGCCAGACAAGCACAGTGTCCTTTGTCATACCATTCTCAGACTGCTGATGCTAATAAGCATGTGTCCACCTCATCATCATTTAGGCTGCTTAGATTGGGTGCTTGTCAGTGTGACAAGAGGCAACCTCTTTTTGATGGGTGGCTCCAGAAATAAATCACATAGCCTTAGGTCAAGTGAGCAATGCACAGCACTAATGACCACCCATTTCATATGCACACAAATAGCTGGCATGTTTGCTAATGCAATGGGAATAAAGGACGTATGTGCGAACCAAAGCATTTACTGTTGCCACTGAATTGTTCAGCTATGATGTTGTGTTCGGTCTCTGTTAATGTGGCTGAATATTTGACTTGTTTTATATTATTATCTGTGAACGTAAAGTTTTTAGGATTATTTAATACAGTAGTGTTCTGTCAAGGTGCAAGCGCCTGATCCATTGAGAGAGAGAGAGAGAGAGAGAGAGAGAGAGAGAGGAAATGAGAGTTAGATCCAGCGGAAAACTGGTGGGTGAAATTACGGTTCCCAAAAGTGGGGAAAAACAATGGTCAGGATTGCTTGTAAACAGATGGTTATTCGGTCCAGGACCAGCATACTGGTTTGCTTTAGGCAGGTCACAGGAGGGAGGGCAGGCAGGTGATGGAGCGGAGGCAGTTCCAAGGGAAGTTGTCCAAGAATGAACCAGCTTGACAAAACAGGTGAGTAGGTTATGATGGTAGCGTTTTTTTCAGGCCCACTGGGAAACGGACTGGAAGAAGAGCAAAAAACAACATTGGCACAAAAGAATACTCTACACCAGGTGTCGAACTCCAGTCCTCAAGGGCCGCTGTGGTGAAACTTTTCCATGTGTCCCTGTTGCAACACACCTGAATACAATTATTAGGTCATTAGCAAGACTCCATAGAACTTGACTGCATGCTGAGGTGGCAATTCAGCCATTTGATTCATGTTACAGAAGGTCATGAGTGAATGAACATGGTGCAATAAAAGTACTTTTAGAAGTACATTTTTCCAAACACTTACATTTACTTAAATTTAATTGTGTAGGGTTAGGGGTTGCCACTTCAGCATGCAGTCAAGTTCTATACTCTTGCTAATGACCTACTAATTTTATTCAGGTGTGTTGCAACAGGGACACATGGAAAAGTTTCAGGACAGCGGCCCTCGAGGACTGGAGTTTGAGACCCCTGCTCTACACTTT
>VVHJ01004964.1:46988-59141 GCA_015107715.1 Tylochromis polylepis | reverse complement strand
TCCTAAAACTTCCCTCTCCTCCGAACCAACCAAATGCCGTGTTGCCATATCATTTTTTGATTGGTCGACATGGTATATTTTTCCACCAATAGGAAAGGGGTGTTTTTGTTTTTCTTTTCTTTTTTTTTGGTTGTAAGCAGAGAGTGCTTGTTATCGCTGTCCTTAGACAGTAAACGTGACGATAATATTCAGGAAAAAACACCGCGTATATTTTTTTATCATGACTCTGGTTTTACGTGGCCGATCAACACAATTTAAAAAGTGGTATATAGCATCTTGTTGCTATGTCATCTTAAATTGGTCATGTGATTGGTTTAACATGGCTACTTTATTCTTCCTCAGCCAATCAGCAGCACTCATATGATTGTTCCCCCCCAGCTCCCGGTCAGATGAAGACAGCTTCAACCGTCTGTGTGTTGAAAAAATAGTAACGCGTCCGCACCGCGTTTTCTTCTTAGTAACGGTAACGGCGTTGTAACGATAGAAATAGTAATTAGTTAGATTACAAATTACTGAAAAAAGTAAGGCCGTTAGTAACGCCGTTATTCCCATCACTGATGGTAACTGACCTAGCCTGCTCCAGAGGAGCTTATGCTAAAAAAAAAAGAGATTAAAATACACAAAACCATCGCCTAGTTAACAATTAGATCTCTGTAAAAATACCATCACTGTTGCTGAACGCTTTCTCCACCCTCAGTGCACAGATACTAAAAGGGTTTAGATTATTAGTAACGTTACTCCTTTTGTTTCTTGGCTGAAAGATATTTCAGTTATATTTCCAATATTATAACTGACAACTTAATCTTTACCCTCTCTACGGCCATCAGGCACTAGAGCTGCAGATGAGAGGATGAAACTGTCTCGTGTCCAACTAAATATTAATTTCATGGAATGAAGTGACACCATTTTTCCCAACTTTCCTTCCTCACTTTAAATTGTCTGATCTTTAATAATCTACACATTCATATTCATTCATTCACTTTTAAAACTGTACCAAACAAACTGACTTTTTACTTGTACTCTGTATTATGTATTTAATGACTTTTTTGGGGGGGCAGCACAGTGGCAAGCACTGTTGCATCACAACAAGAAGGTCCTGAGTTCAATTCCACCATCAGGCTGGGGTCTTTCTGTGTGGAGTTTGCATGTTCTACATGGGTATTCCGGCTTCCTCCCACAGTCCAAAGACATGCAGTTAGTGGGGACAGGTTAACTGGAAACTCTAAATTACGCATAGGTGTGAATGTAAGCGCAAAGGGTTGTCTGTGTCTATGTGTCAGCCCTGCCTCTCGCCCTAAGACAGCTGGGATTGGCTCATTTTCCTGGTTGGTCAGACGTTGCATGAGTTGACTAAATGAACTGATAATTACCTTTGCATGATGACTTATTCTGACTGACTGTGAGAAACAAATGTATTTTAAGATAAAACAAAATCCAGAGGAAATTTCTTGTGGAAGAGGTCCTTCAAAAAATGCAAAAATAATAATATAAAACACCAGAACAATGGAAAAATTATTAGTGTCTATTATGATAACATAGAAAAAGAACGTTACAGTAACAAGAAAACAATGGAAAAATTGTAATGCAAGAAACAGTGATATAAACAAAGATATGGTAGCGTGCCCTACTGTTTCCTGATTAGAAAAGGTTTGTTTGAACAAACAAGTAAAAAGTATTTACAGTGGGTTAGGCCCGAAGTGATCCACCTGTGTCATAGCAACAAGGATGGAGGACAGCAATAATAACAAAAGCACAACAGAGCTCCATATTCAGTGCTTATAAAGGTCTGCATCAGTGTTTATCTTTTATGTTATTTTTCATTGCATATTATCTCCACTTTCAGTCTCATTCTTCAGAGACTGATGGAAGGCTGTATGGAAGCTGGACAGCTCAGCCTCCAGCTACTGTATGTGCAGCTTCAGGGTAGACAGCTAATCAAGACGAGTGTGTTGGGTCAAGGTCGAGATGAACCGAGGGGGAGGAGGCAGGAACAATACACCACCTGTCTGAGAAGGGAAAAGATTTCTGTCTTGTTAGGGGTCAGTTCAATGCTTGATATTTTGCTTAGATTAGTTTACAGTATTGAAGTTTGGGGGTTTTTTTTCCTACTTTTTCTTTAGCTTTTATGACCTCTGCACAATGGCAGGTCTGTGTTTTGTGCTGGTTTCAGAAACAGGTACTCTGCATTTAATCAGCTGGTCTGAAGGAAAGGGTCTGGATGCTGACTGCACAGTGAGGGGCCAGGAGAACCATTATCCCTGTGTGATGAAGATATGTGCTGTATCTCTCCCCCCCTCTGAGGTGCAAGATTTAGAGGCCACATCAGCAGCCACGCCTTAAGCCACCTGCTATTTTCACAGTGAACATTTAAATGCTTTTTTTTTTCTAGAAAAACATAAATAATAGAAAATATTATACCACAGAGAGATGAAGCAGCTCCTGTGAAACTATTACTTGTAGATTTTTGGTTTTGACATTTTTTTTTACATTTGTTTAGTGTCTTAGTATATAATAAAATAAAATAAAAGTTAAATTAATAAAAATGATCACAGTGTGCAAGAGTAACTGCAGTAGTTTATTATTATTTTTTGGGGGGGCTTTTTTTTATTTGATAGACGCAGCAAAGAAGGGACAGAGAGAGGGGAGAAGACACATGGCAAAGGACCGCGGGTTAGACTCGAACCTGGGCTGGCTGCTCTCAGCCGTATGTGGTTTCCTGCTCAACGCACTGAGCTAAACAGGCGCCCTGCAGTAGTTCAGTGAATTAAAGGGGACTTGCTATGCTGAGTTCTAGCGCCATAGTTTTTGCATTCTACCAGGGAGCTTTGATTCATAGTTCGAAATATTCCTTATTTATCTTTTACTCAGCCAATTTATCCAGTGCCCAAAACAAGCTGCTTTAGCGCCCTTCTCCCTCCCTCTAAGTATTTTTTCAACTGATTGGCCACCTCTCATAAACAGAAAGTGTGAATAGCAAAGCAAGGGAGATGGAAAATAAGAAAAAGCATAAGCAGTTCTATGATGGACTGGTGACTTGACCAGGGTGCAACCTGCCTCTTGCCCTATGACATGCAGGGACAGGCTCCAGTACCCCTGTGACCCTAACATAGATAAAAGCTTAGGAAAGAGGACTGTTTGATGGAAAACAGATCCTTTTTAAGCATTCAGAGTAGGCTCCAATTGCACTTCTGAAAAGGTGAGGTGGGCGGATTCTCAGGTTTCAATTTGAAGCATTATGTATGCTTTGTTTATACGTGTTGAATGTAACTATTCTGAGACTGTGCCCAAGGTTGGTCAAGTGGTCTCAGTATGTGCAAACTAATCTGTAAAAACACAGCTTAAAGAGAAATAAACAATACGTCACAATTCATACTTGAGTGCTGCAAAAACCAGCTGATCTGAAAAAAATAATTTTTATTATAGTTATTGTAAGACTGAGAAGATCTCACACTCGCTTATACTATTGCTCTCAGCACGCCTAGAATACAACGTGAATATTATTGTGCTGTATGAACTCTGACAGTTGCAAAGGCAGATTTTTAATTAATATAACAGGACATGAAGTAAGTCTGAGGATGCTCCTCTTTTATTCTAATAATTTTTAATGCAATGCTGGGTTTGTGTTTATTCGTTCCCAGACTAATAAGGGCAGTTTTCAAATAAACCACAATACCTTTTTTTTAAAATTATTATTATTATTATTATCACAGTTATGTATTTTTTGAGAAGCTGTGTGGAAAGAGCATTGGAAAGTTTTTTGAGCAGTTGCATCACCCCCCGAACTGAACTGAAAACATGCCCACCCGCTGATGTGACAGCATCTCAAAGATTCCTCGCTCGACGTATGAGCCACTTATTTATGTCCCGGAGAGTAAAATGCACACACTATGTATAAACAGAAAGACTTCCATTGTTATAGTCACAAGGCCAATTTACAGTCCAGACCAGGCCTTTAGATGTGATGGAATTTTCTGCCCTCTGCATTAACAATCTGTTTACTTTCACTTTCAATAAATCTGTTGTAAAAACAGAAATGATATGTGTTTTCTTAAGATGTTAGGATTGTTTATTATCTTAATAAACCTGAACACAGTGAAACAATATTGATAACACAAATTAAGTTTATCTCCCCAACTGCCAATCTTTCAAAGTCTTAAAGGCCTATTTAAAGCAGGCACTGCTGTTTACACCATTTTAAGATATTTAATGTTTAAAGTTAAAGAGAATGAAAAAAAAATCCAGGTGCAGCTGCAGTGGTGGAAGTCTAAATGTGTCCTAAACTAAGTGCACATAGCGCTTTTACCCAGAGTACCTTACTATTTTCCTGTCATTAACCCATTCATTCCCTCACAACAGTGGCATAAAGCTACTATGAAATGATGACCAAACCATCAGGAGCAATTTGGAGCTCAGTGGGTTGCTCAACCCCAACCTAGACAATTTCTACCTGCCACAGAAACCATTCTTAAGTTAAACATGTCATATCACTTTGTAAAACAAATCTGATGCCTAAGCCAAAAAATTCAGCCTTGAATAACACAAAACTTGCTTGCACAGTGTAAGGGCTGGAGAGTAATGGCACTATCAGTGTTTAGACTGCTTGCATATAAGCCTTGCTTTGAATATGCAATTCTCTCTGGCACCCGGTACAAAAAAAACTTCTGTGGAAATGAAGCCTTAATTGTGTAAAGAAATCAGAAAGTGCGCAGCCCTTTTGTTTTCTCTAGTAGCTGCTTGCAGTTTACTCCAGGGAGATGAAATGGTTTGACAGTTGGACATCCAGAGTTACTGAGGAAACTGCAACTGTGCATTAAAAGTAATTAAAGTAAAGTGTATTTTTATGTGCCAGAATTATATTTTTTAGCTGCTGATGTCGCTTTTAAATATCCCATATTAAGAACTTGGGTCTTACAGGATATTTTGCAAGTAAATCATGGAAGTGGGGCTTCATGGTGGTGCAGTGGTTCTCATATAACACCAAGAATGTTCCTCCTTGGGCAATTCTGCATGTTCATCCTCTGGTACTTCTAGGCTGATGTACTGTGAAGGAATGGCAACCTGTGCCTCTTGCCCTATGTCAGCCCCACAACCCTAAACTGGATGAGCAGTTAAGAAAGCAGATGGGAGATTTTAAGGTACAAGGCAAAAAGCTGCAAAAGTAGTATTTGTCTGGGGAAGGGGCAAAATAAAACTTTACAAAAGTATGAAAAGATAGGACTTAAATCAAAGATTAACTTAACTGAAATATAGTACTTGTTAAATGTATTTTGTCATATTAGAACTATGCAGTAGTACAAACAACTATAAGCATCTCTCATGCCTTCTGTTATTGTTACAAAGTTATTAGAAAATTGTGGTTGATATTTAATGACCTCTGTTTCCTCATTTAGTCTACAGCTCCCAACCAAATTTCAGTGCACTCTACAAAAAAGAATATAATTTTTTTTTTTTTTAAATCTTTAAACAATATATATTTAGGATTTTTTAACATCAGTGTCATTGCAACTCCACCCGGCTGGCTGTAGCTCAGGAGGTAGAGCGGGTCATTTACTAACTGGAAGATTGGCGGTTCAATCCCTGGCTGCTCCAGTCTGCATGCCAGTGAATCACTAGGCACAACAATGAACCCACCGTTTCTCTGAATGCATTCATCAGAGTGTGAATGCGTGATAGAAAGCACTAAGATGTGGTGGGGGAGTGCTTGTATGAATGAGACATGTAGGAAAGTGCTACATAAGAATCAATCCATTTACTTATGAGTTCCTATTTATGCATCCCACTTGTCTGCCACCGTCATGTTTACAGAAAAAAAAAATCATCATACACCAAATGGACTTTCTGTTCACCAGATAAATGACAGAAATAGCAAACAAGCATCACCCATGCCCTGCCTACTTGATTTTATTCCATTAGGCACAGGCAGGGTAAGTCCATTCAGTACAATGGTGCTTTAGTTGCTATTATTGTGCAGGTCTGGCTGAGCGTTTGCTGGCTGAGTATCATATTGCTCGAGTAGTCTTTATTATCAGATAACAATTGCTGGTAAATGGTAACAAATAGAGAGCTCACTGAGTGGAGATGAGGCAAGATAAGATATAATAAAGTTATACAGGCCTTGTGCATTTACGGCTGATTCAATTACACCTTAATGTTCTAGATTGCAGAGTCTGTGATCAAATAAAAAGTACCACTTTCCAATAAAAGTACACGTTGTCGCGTCTGTAATTGCAATGCATTCAGTGTGTCACTCTAATTAAGCCTATACAGTTAAATGGCATGCGGTACAACGAGCATCCTATCCTATATGGTGTAAGGCGTCTTTTTGTTACGTCGACATTCGAGAGCCAAAACGTGAATATTTCCAATTTCCTAGGCATTGTTCATGCAGCACGTGTCAGGCACCGACTCACCCAGCCTCCAGTTGTGTAAATTCCTTTAGATTGATGGGTGCACGTACGTGTGTAAATGAAAATGTGAGTGAGTTTTTGAATGTGCGAAGGAGCGCATCAAACCGTGAGACCCTCAACAGAGTACAGAATCCATAGATGGCTGCCGACGCTGATACAGGATTATCCTCTGGTGGATTTTCACATTATACATCTCATCTCCTCCTGCAGACGCCATATTGCACAATAGCAAGCTCAAGCTAAACAAACTGATTGCTCAAGCAGAGATTCTATAGTCTCGATAACCATCTCTATATCTTCCAGTTCTTCCCTCTCCTAATTCGGCTCAGTGAGGGGAAACTTACAGTACTGGCTTTGAGGCATAGTGACATTTTCGACTAAAGCCTTTTCAGTCTATAAATGTCTATATGTGGCTCCCACATAAAAGTAATTCAGTTACTGCATCGAGGGAAAAGCAGTAAGCATAATTCAGGATAAATCAGTTCAACTATATTTAACAAATTTTAAGCATTACTTTGAAGGCACGATTTTTTAAACTCAAAGAACTTCATGCTTTGTCACAAAAACGTAGGATTATTTGTCAAATCATATAGATATCTATTGTATTTTATATAGCAGTACAGTTTTTGATGTCTGAGATCAGATGTTTGAATCACCGATTTGGTTAGTAATGAGGTATCAGCTAGAAAACCAGCAATTCAGTGAGAGCCTTGGGAGTTCCAGTGATCAGCCAACCTTTCTCAAGCATAGCTACTGTCCAGTTATTAGAGGAACATGTTGAACTTTTGTTTACTATGCCCCACTCTATGTCTGTCAGTGCTGAGTTGAAGTGACATTAGATTCAAGAGGACACACTGGTCTTTAGTGACCGTTTAGGGAAATCAAATCCACTACAGCATGGAAATTGGGGTGGAAACAACTTCAGACTGCGGAAGGAAACGAGTATAACAAGTTGACCGTCTAATGTCAGGATAAGGTTTTTGTCCTCAAAATGCCTGCATACTGATGGAAAACTGGTTACTGAAGGTAGGATAATAGTTGAGCAAGGCACTTCTGAATTCCATATTCATGCAATTCGGTTTGTTTTTCCCATACAAAATGACAAACCTGATTCACCACCAAAGTACTGACGTGACTTCTAACCACCAAAAGGAATCTGCTGTCAACATCTCAGTGTGAGATAGAATATTCTATCGATATAATATTACGCAGCTGCCTTTCGTGTTGGGAGCGATCAGTTATGAATTCTTAGTGCAGTAACATCACACCATGCCACCCAGCAGCACCACAGGATTTCTGACAACAGATTTATTAACAGTGTTTTTTTTCCTCTGAGGTGATTTTTTTTTTTTTTTTTAATCAATTTTTCTATCTGATTAACAGCTTTCAGTGTTCCCACGCCCTAGCTTTTTGGACATATTTAATTAAGGCTGCAAGTTAATCTTACTGATCAGTCAGTTCCTGAGCGCAGTCGTGCATGAAGCCATCACCACTCCATGATGGCGCTATCATCAAAGTACGGAAAGCTTAAAAACTAGAAAGAGAATGATAATTGGTTTAAAAGGTTTTAATCACCGACATAAAGAAACAATCCAAAAGCTGAGGTGTGTATACAGTTTTTCTTAGCACTAGTAAAGGGTTTGAGAATTTTTCCTGTGTGTTAGAATAATTACGCATTTCTTTTAAGGTGTACTTTTTTGTAACCATGGAACATAAAAAAAAAATCTGACCTTTTTATTATGAGTCTTATTGTGTTACCTGTTCTTTTTACAGCATGATGCATTCAAACATAAGCCTCAGAAAACAAACTTTCTTCGAAGTGCACCAAAAAACAAAGTGCCACAGGCCACGTGTAACAAGACAGGAGCTACACTCATGCCCGCATGACTAAGTTAGCTGGCTGATTTAACCACATAAAAGATGCATATAGAATGCAGAAGGCATTTTATTTATTTATTTTTTCTGCTGCGTATGCAGTGACGTACTTGGCATCATGGTGCTCTTGCTGGAAAGCAAACCTTATTCATATCTTCAAAAATAATTGTATTTGCGTAGACAGCTGCTCAGATGTTGCTACTTAATTATGAGTGTCTTGAGGGAAGAGAAATGCACATCATGTTTTGTTTGGAAACCACATGGTTTTCTCTGGGGAAATTTATGACAGCACTCATCACATTTCATTTTGTTCTTTCTGACAAAGCTCTCTGTAGTGAAATGTTTTATTGCCAATGAAGGCAGCATAGATTCCTCGGTGGTATTTCTAATGTCTTAGTAGGTTAAGGCAATATAAATTCTCATCCATCAGTATTTGGATGATAAGAAGTCATTTCAAAATATATGGATGACTTGGTTGATTTGCAGACATTAAACATCACTTAAGCTTAATTAGCAAGATCGTCCACTTAATAAACCAAAATCACAGTGGGATACAAACAAAGATGGCAGGGTTTCTCCTCTACAGAGAATTAAAAGCCACCTGCCTTGTTCAAGTTCTGCGCTACCTCATCGGAAACCTGACGATGCGCATCGCTGCGCAACTGTGAAGTAGCATCAGGGCAGAGCGGAGGTAGGTGAAAAGACAATGCAGAGAAGGTAGCTAATTAGAACTGGCCATTAAATACTTGCTTGACATTTATAACAAAATGCAGAGAATCTGTCAAATCTGATAGACAGAATATCAGCTATGAGAAGACAGGAGTGGTGGTGAGGCATAACGATGTTATGCTTCAGCTGGTTTCCCTGTTAACGTGCAACCACTGGCTGAATGCATCAGGAGCTGTTCAAAGTGACGGCAGACACAGAATTCCCAAGTTAACTCCTTTATTGTCTAAAAGAAAACTTCCTTATTACTTTTGGAGTCTCAGGCTTGAGTGAAACATTGTCTCCCAGAAATGGTATTCATTCAAGAGTCTGCAAAGTGCATTCACGCCACAGCTTTGTGCTTTAAATAATTACTAGCCAACGTACTGTGCTAATCAGTTTGTGAATGGGACGTCTTGTGACATCACAGAGGAAGCTTGATACAATTTGAGGTGTGTTCATAATATTCATATAAGGCCGAATCACGACTTTAGCCATTTCAGGGTACTTGGATACAATTATAGATACCTATATAGATATAGATTTTATAGACAGTAACCCAGCAATCCTGCAGTTACCTGTAAGTCAGTACTCAGCAATAGTGGATAGAAAACTCAATTTTTCTCCCCTATTTCTTCCTGTTGAAAGGAAGTTCAGTAGGAAAACAAACAAACAGGAAAACTGATAAAATATGGAAGAGAAACGACACCAAGTTAATGACATGCAGAGTGCAAAGTGAGGAGGGAGGCAGAAATGCTCAGTGGAAGACGGGGAGTTTCCCCCGGCAGCCTTGGCCTAATGCAGCATAACTAAGGGATGGTTCTGGGTCACTTGATCCAACCCTTACTATAAGCTCTACCAAAGAGGGAAGTTTTAAGCATAATCTAAAAAGCAGAGAGCGTGTCTGTATCCTCAAGCCAAACTGGGAGCTGGTTCCACAGGAGGGGAGGGTGATGGCTGAAGGCTCTGCCTCCCGTCGTATCTTTGGAAATTTATTAAGAAATGAGGCTACACTCTGATATACTGTAAAAGTGCTCTATCGGGATGTGGTACTATAAGGGGTCAAACTTGACTGAGATTTTTAGCAGATGCATCTATAGCATGAAACTGAAAATCCTACGTCGCCTCGTTCTTGATTTATTGTGTCCACAGCACCCACCCGCCTGCCCGGTGGGGTGACGACAACACCTAAGATTTTTACTCCTGAGGAGTAAAGAATGAATGACAGCTTGTACTACAGAGCTGATAGCTTTGCATTGGCCTTCACTATAAGTTAGTAGTCAAGCAAGATACTTACCAACGACAATATGGATATCAAACAAAACTGCCCTCACATTTACTGAAGTTTTATTTTGAGCAATAATCTAATCCAAGCATTTTCTACTCCTTGTGTTAATGCTGACACGTGACTTCAAAGTTGCAAAGAGAAGTTATTTGATCCAGCATCTCAAAGTAGTTGCCAAAGTGATAGCGTTAATGATTACTACCATTTAGCATTTAAGAGGAAATTGAATCTTTTTTTTTCCTACCAACTTTCAGTGTGTCCACAAAACCTTTAGAAAACGGTCCACGACACAGTGATTCACAGTGCTGCCCAAACAACAGTGCAGAGAAAAGAAGAGCACTTTGAAGACCAGCACTTACCTTTAAACCTAGAAACATACAATCTCCTCAGCGTGTGTCTCCTATACTCTTTATCTTCCTCTCTACTCAGCAAGGGTGAAACAAAAATAATGACAACACTAAAGGTCACTGAGCTTTGAATTCCATTTAAAACACAGGCTTCCAACTACTAGCTGGGGAAAAGCATCATATTACATCTTTGCTTCAGAGGTTGAACAGGAGAATTTCTCTCATTCTTTTAGATGTACGAATACGGCAAAAGAAAAAGAAAAAAAAAAGGTATTCATTGACTGGCATTGAAAGAGGAGATGAAGAAGGCACGGACGCAATGCCCACACTGCCCACACCCACACTATACGCATCAATATTTTGTACCTGCACAAAGCGCAGCGACTGTTGGTAAACAAGGCCGCCTCCTCATCTCCTCCGGAGGCTCATTAAAATTTGAGTACTGGCTCCTCTTGTCAAACACAGAGTGCCTTTTCTTTTGGGGGCCTAACAATCCAATAAATATGATGAACCTCAGCTGGACTGACCTGTGCAACAGGGCAAACGTGAGCTGAAGTAGGAGCGAGGGCAAGCTCGCACATCACTTCGGACCATCTTTCAACGTTTAAGGATTTTCACTGAGCAAAAAGTTCACTGCCCATCATATCCTTTCACCCTTCATTAACCCAAAACGTTATAAGTATTGTCACATTTTATGCTTACGCCCTTGATTCATTTCTATTTTCCATGACGTGACAAATTAACCTGTCCACAGCATTCTCGATATGTCCCCAATTTAGTGGATTACAAAGCCTAATTGCACAAAACAAACCAAGTTATTTTTGTTGCTGTTACTTTATCAGGACCTTAACGTGAATAACTAGCAGCTGACGCTCTCAGAGGGCAACATGACACACTCAGCTTGTATTGTTCCCACACAGAGTCGACTGTGGAGAATTATGTCTCTCTCCGGAGTGAGGATGAATATGAAATGTGACCCGTGGTCCGTGAAGATTGGGCTTAGAAAAAAAAGGCCTGACCCCGCGTATCTCTGAGCTTTTCTTAGTCACGGCCTCCACCATTGCATACACGGCAACTTATTAAGCGTGCTCCGCTAAAGCGAACCTTTCGCCACCTTCACTGATTACACAGCCCCGGCTCTGTCTAATTCATCCTGGCTTTTCTGCATCCAACGCGCCTCGGATTATTTTCTGTCGAGCTCTAACTGGAACATGCGTGCGTTGGAGTACATATATACTCGATGGCCTCACTGCAGAGGTCATCCAATTAATTATGGATCTCCTCACAAAGACATATGGGCTCAAAATGATTGCGTGCCTATGACTTACCTATATGACGAGGGCACCATCAGTTACCGCGGGTCAACAGGAAATATAAAAGAGAAGGAGAAGAAAAAAACAGTTAATTATGGTCGGGGGGAAAGAGAACACAGTTCATTCTCACAGAGAGGACGGATTAACACTGCTAAGGAGCACTGTCATCTTGAGAGTGGCAATGATCGCACTTGCCGCCTCCATCATCTACTCCTGGAGGC
>VVHJ01004964.1:31740-41876 GCA_015107715.1 Tylochromis polylepis | reverse complement strand
CTAATTAGTTGGCAAGCAAACGCTCTATGATCGGTAAGTGCCTCAGTGTAAAACGTTTGTCTAGAATGATACAATAAAAGGTAATTTCTCGCCATTTTATGTGAGCGAATGTAGCGTTAAGCAAAAAAAAAGAACACTACAAGAAACACAGTACAACATCGTCTGCATGGGCTTCATATGTCCAAAGGATCTCACCTCTTGAAGAAGAAGAAGAGGTGAGAAACATGGGTCAGTGGGGCATTACGGGAACAAACATTAGCAAAAGCTGGTAATGAAGAGAATATGGCATGGCACTTTCAACTTAAATATCCTGGGAGTTTGTGACCATTCTGTACATGGTGATTGGTTTATGGTTAACGAGAGGCAAATTTAACTCTTTACATCAAATTCCACTGCAGGGTCTGTCAGCAACATTACAAATTGCAGTCAGTAGCCCACTTGGGATCTTTACTTCTACCGCAAAATTACCTGTAGGTTACATTTGGGATGGCTGTTTTGTTCTGGAGAAAAAGAAACCAGAAGAAAATATGAATATTTAATTTTCATGCGGGGACTGTTCAAATGATTCCCTTTACGAACACAGATGCACCTAATGCCCTTGTAAAAGTGAGCATCCACCAACTCAGACAAACAGCATCCAAATCTAATCTGAGATTCATTGCTCATTCTGCAGACAGTAATACACAGCACAGCTAAGGTACTGTCAAACTGATCATTCTCATGATTCCCTAGTAACACAGAGATGGACCTGTGCTAAGAGAGATGGAAAATGGGAATCTGGTGAAGTGATGATAAATAGACTTTGTGCTGCAAAATAAAATTTATTTTTCCTCAATGGTTTCAGCTGTACCGTTGCTGTGCATACTTCATTTGTAGTTTGCTAATACTTAGGGAGTGCGGAGTATCTCAAGTTTTGGTACTCGGTGCACGACTTGCACTCAAACAAAAGTAGAAAACACATTCATCCCAAGGAACAACCACTGACTTTTGCCATACAGCTGCAAATTAGAGGTGTTTTGACAAACCCTCCACATCCCCTCTTCCTCAACATGGTGGCTTAAGCCTGTTCTGGCCCACAAAACACGAAATGCACAGATTCTGCATGGGCAAACACGTCACTGCACATGCTCAGGGACATGCTTGATGCTCCATTAGAACATTTTTAGAACATTTTCATCAACCCATGCGAATGCTTCTCTCCATCCACTGACCCAGAGAATTTGTGCATTGTGAAAAATCTCGAATACAGCTTTGTGGCAGTGTGACAGGCAATTAGGGGAAAATAATTTTACAGCATTCATGGCTTCAGGGAGGATAGTGAAGGGTAGAAACTTCCTATGAGACCTGGCATCAGAGATCGCTTGCTTTATATTCTCCAGCTGCTGCCCTCCTTTGCTATTAAGAGTGCTCACTTTTGCCATGCGTGGCTAAAAGAAATTGATGTCAGCTATTGTTTTCGGTTCCACACGTCAGACTACAAAAACCAAAATCAGTGACAGTCAGTGACATGGCCGCTCACCTGACTCAAGTGTGACGTACAGAAAGAAAGTGACAAATCTTCTTCTTTAATTTGCTTCTTCTAAAGCAAATTTTGGGAAAGTGAATTGTAACTCACATTGGATTCAGTAATAACACAGCCCTGATTTTGTTAGGCCTACTGTTGCTTTTGACATTGTGGATCACAACATTCTTTTGACTTTCCTCAAACGGCAGTTTGGCATTAAGTGAACCGTTCTACACTGGTTCAACTCTTATCTTAAGGATAAGGTGAAGCTTTCTTCACCCTATGCTGCTAAGATCTTGTGAGGTCCTTCAGGGATCCATCCTGTGACAAGTTCATTTTTGCTTATGTATACTTCCACTTGATAATGTTACTTGAAAATATAACATTCTTTCATTTCTATGCTGATGACTTACAGCTATATCTCCCACTAAAATGACATGATTTCTTACAGCCTCTATTGAAAGGTTTTGAAGATATATCTTCCAGTTAAACAATAATTAAACAGAGCTTTAGTCCTACCAAATCTAGTAGCTCCTTTGCTGGCAAGGTAGGTCGTTAAACGCCCATGTTTTAAGTCTCATGCAAACGACCTGGGGATTATTCTTGAGTCAGAGCTTTCATTTGACAAACAAATTTATTCTGTTGTCAACATTAGCTATTAATTTAAGAATTATCAGTGAACTTCAAATCTTCAAAAGTCAGCCATGCAATTCCCACATCTAGGTATCCCACTGTGTGATTTAACACATTTGCAGATGGTGCAGGTTGCAGAAGCAAGATCACACTGTCCTGCCAACCTGTCCATTTTAGAATTCAGTTTAAGATTTTAACTATTGTTTCTACGGCTCATAATGGGCAGGCCCCAGCTTATGTTACCAATCTTATTCGCTCACATTCAGCTACCAGGTCTCCCAATCTGCTGGCAAAGCTCTCTAGGATGTCCCAAGGTCACACCTCAGACAAAAAAGTGACAAAGGCTTTGAACTCGCTGTTCAGTGTTTTGTTTTGTTTTTTAAAATCAGTTACCACTTGACATAATAAGAGCTCCCTGCATCTCTGCTTTTAAGTCTAGACTAAAAATCCATCCTTTATTCTCGTGCCTTTCCAGCCCACTTGTTGTTCCAGTCCATTTGCTGTTATGTCTGTAACTCTGTTTGTCCCCTGATGTCCTCAGGTTGTTGTTGTTGGTATGAGTCGCCTTTATGGTAAAGCCCTCTTAATCTGTGTTTTCTGTGTTCACTTATAATTTTTCCATTTTTATCTGGCAATATATGTATGTGTATATATGCTTGCATTAGTACTGCATTTGCCCTAGAAAATACTGTAGGAGGAGCAGTGGTTCTTGGGACCCATGAGTGGACAGATGGACAACAAATGCCTCAATGTGGTATAAGCTCACTGGCCGTTTGGCTGGAGAAGCTAATATTCCCAGAGCAGTTTTGTACCATTAAACATAACTTGTGTTCTAGCAAAGAACAAGCCTGTTTGTTTTTGTTTTTCCCCACAAACTGACTGTTTTAGTTGGATCTGTAATTATGTTACAGATCATCTAATGTTACTCAGAACCAAGACTAACTATTGATATAACCGGGTGAAACAGAAAAAATAAAGTGCTTAACCACCTAAGACCCGAACTCTTTCAAGACATGCATTTTTAATTTCTCTTTCCTATTTGGGCTGATTGGGACCTGATGACTGTAAAAACAAAGAATCATCTTTTTACCTGATGTAGTGTCTGAGAAAAATGATATCCACATATGAGGACATTTGTTTTAAATTTTGATAGAACAGTGGCAGTATAATGTCCTTGTAAGTGGATATCAGACCCTTGTAGAGCAAAATCTAGTATTGTGGTCTAGACAACCCAAAATGTGATGTCCATATATGTGCACGGCAGGTCCTAGGAGGTTAAGTAACTAACTAAAGGCAAAAAAAATTAATTAGTTGATTAAAAAAAACAAAAAAACAAACATGCTTATTCTACTTAGTCCACTGTTTTGTACAAGTCTGAATAGTGGAAATGGTTACATTTTCATCAATACAACTGTCTAGACCATCATTGCATGCATTTGCAACCTGATCGGCCCGTTATCAGTCCCAGAGCACCAATACTCCCCTTTTATTAAAGTCATTAGCATCCAAGAGATGCAGATATTGTGTTGTTTGGGGCTGATGCTACAGCGCATCTGCTTATGGCAATGGTAAGATCTGCCTCACTTCCAACAAGCCAAATTTAAACATAAAGGGGAAACATTCAGTATCACTTTTCACTTGCATGTTTGGATTAAACTCCAACCACCAACTAGTTTTAGTGCCAAAGTAAAGCAGCAGGTGAAAGTGAAAGTACAATGCAGGTGAAACACCAAACTAATTGTTGCATAGCACACAAACAACAATCTCTTGACTGAGACTAGAGCTTTGAGATATGCTGGAACTTGTTCTTACTTACCAACTTATTCTATAGTGATTATGGCAATATTAGCTGTAATCACATTGCATGTGTTTTATAGTGTCAGTCAAATTCTCATATTTTCTGTAGAAGAATTTAGTATTATATGTGGTCTGATACACAAGTTCTAAAAGTTGCAAAAAAAAATTGCAGTCATTACAAATGTCATTTCCAGTAACTGAACAGCTCGCCATATTTTTGGCAATACACCACCCTGCCAAACCTCATATAACACACAAGTATGGATGTAGTATGCATAATATGAATATATGAAATGAACAGATACTAACAGAAACATACAAACTGATAGATATTGAAGGTGTAAGCACACACCTGTGCCCTGCGACACTGCCTATAGCTGGAACATTGAACCCTGTCAAGATTAAAATATATTCCGTACATTTAATATGATTTATTTTTACATGACAGAGCCCTCATTTAGATCATCAGTGGAGATGTGCGTATTCTCAGACTGGTATACAAATGCAATATTTCTGTTTAAAGAGTTGCTTTGGCTGACTGTAGACTCCTGAGACTGGAGAATAAGAAACCACCTCTGTTCTCCCTTCTCTCTTCTGAGCTCTTTCATGTCAAATTAGGATGTTCTCACCACAGAGGTTAACTTAACTGCACAGACAAAAACACATGGTATTTGTCCACTGTTTTTGATACTGGACCTCAGTAAATTTTCTGTGGACTTTTTAAATGCAGCGTCTACTGAGTCAGAAAAACCTTCACAAAGAACTCATTTATCTGGCTGAGATCAGCAAGGCCTTTATTCTTCTGACAGTCATCCTGGTGAAATCCCCATAAAGTGGGTTCCACTATCTCCTCACCTGCTCTTCACCCTTGATCCTCTCCTCTTCCATCTCCATGCCAGCACTTTAATCTACACGTTCTTAAAGGTTTCAACGATTCTCACTTTTCCCAGTCTTAATTTTCTGGATTGAAGGTGCATTGACTCCTGCCCTTGATGCTCTAGCTGCAGCTTTCTGTGTGTTTCAAATCAATGTGGTGCAGCCTGTGAGGGCATGTAGACAACAGGTTAAAATGACGGCAGGCATTTTCCTGTGCAGCATCTGTGTAGTGGATAAACCACTGTGTGTGTGCTTTGGTTGCTCAAAAAAACATGGAAAAGCTTCAAGCTGCAATTCTAGAAAACCTGAGCCAGACTAAAATGAATCCGTTATGTGACTGTACAATGCATTTGTCCTCCCCTTTAGCATGGTGAAAGGATTGTGCACATTTAGTCTTTTCTTCTACCGTGAGTGCACTGTATAATAGAGACACCCCATAATACTAAGACTGTATGTACCCATATGGCACAGCATCTGTCATGCATGATAACCAGACGTACACATTCATTTCAATACAGGAGACTGCTGTAAGTAGGGCAAGGTTGTTTTCTTTTCTTGCCTTTCATCCTACTCTTTTAGAGACATCACCTATATCAAATTAATGACAACTGGTATAAGGAGCATTTATATTCCACAACTTTATCATAGCTTAAAGACTAAAGATGGTTCAAGAGTGACTTTTCAGATACACACGCAGGGTTGACCTTTCGAAATAATATACTATGCTCTTACATTCTTCTAGTTTCAGTGAATCTTTAGTTCTATTCAGTTTTATACATATCGAGTGTCAGGTGATAACAAAAGGGATCTCAAGGCACTTTTGTAACGTGAAGAACCGACAACATCGTAGAATGTTTCAAAGATTCTCAACGGTGAACCATGACATTTGGGCTTTCTGAAAAGTTGTGGGGCCCTTGTTTTTTTCTCGTGTGTGTGTGTGTGTGTGTGTGTGTGTGTGTGTGTGTGTGTGTGTGTGTCGCTCAAATTTAACTCTACTTTTCAAAATTTGTTAACGGGGAGCATAGAGAGAACCTCCATGGTGTTTTTTCTGCTATCATAAAAAAGTAAATTAATATTTGTTTTCTCTATAGGAATACTGAGTTTTATCAATATGCATCGTAGTAGTAGTAGTAGTAGTAGTATTTATGTATGTATGTATGTATGTATGTATGCCCTGCTCTTCATCAAATAATGAAACATAGGGTGGTGCCATCTTAAATCAACTGAAAGGTCACATGACCATGACCAATGGCAATAATATTCACTCAGGACCAGCTCTCATATAGATCCAACAGCTGATAAACGATAGACAAGCAATATACATATATACATATACATGCCTTGGTGTGAGTCAGAAAATGAGCACCTATTTTTTTTAACCCAGCTAAATAATTCATGGAGTAACGCTACGAGGAAATATAGCACATGCTAAAAGGCCAGCACAGACCAAAAAAAAAGCCTTAAGAATAAACAATATAAAAATTAATAATACAACTACAATGATAATTCAATACACACAATAAACTACAAATAAATGTGCCGAGTAGGCAGGTGTGTAATGGGTGAATACTGGGGTAGTAATTCTGATATAATAAATAATAAATAATATAAAAAGTAGTATTACTGGTGGAGCTGTATGAACATAAACAATTTGTTTCTTGATTTTTATGTTACTTTAAATTAATACTAGATGTTATCCTTGATGCTGCACTTCTTGCATTTTCCATTTTATCGCTGGTGTTTTAATTGATGTTTTTTAATCATCTGTTCTTTTAGCTTACTTCCTTTTTATGCCTTATGCCGAGCTGTTTATTCATATGCCACTGTGCATTTTGCTGCGTGTATAATCTGTTAGTGCCAAGCACTTTAATAGGTGCTATAAAAATAAACGTTATCATTAATATCATAAACGCGTTAGGTTATTAAACAGTTATTCATTATTAGTAACAGTTAACAGGCAAGCGCCATAATCAGCCATTCTGGTGATCGACTTAAAAAGTTCCCACCTGTGCTGTCCCTTTTCAAAGAAATACAGATACAGAGAAAATGTAATCCGCCTCCCATGTATCACAGCGGAGGCACGTAAAAAGAATGACAGATGTTAAATTAAAACTGTGCTTAATGAAACAGATGGGATGTAGATTTTACTACAAACTCAGTGGACAGGAAATGGAAACAGACGTCTCTTTTCTCTTTGCAAAAACACAACTGCTCATTATACAGTATTTAATACAGTACTGAGGTGCATAACTCCAGCAGAGCTTGCAAATATTTGCTGTAAAGTGCACAGATTGACAACCCACTCCAGACACAATGGTCATTACTAGCATTAACACATTCCCCTGGGGCTGATTAGTCAGCAGCTACAAGTGCTTAAAAGCCATTTTAGACCATTTCAGGACGATACTTCCGCTATACAGACATCCAGCGTGATGCGTAACTCAAAATGACATCTTGCAGAGCACGCTGCCACACACAGAGGCCTAGAGAGGCAGCAGTACATTTTTCTGTTAAAAATAAAAGCCCGGGATAAGACATCACACTCCAACCAAGTGGGACATCACGTCTTCATCTTACCCATGATCAAATAAGTTTTGTGATCTTGTTTTGACATGTTGGAGCAGCCCTCTAGTTTACTCACTAGGGTTGAGTTGCTGCATTCCCATGAGGTAGGAGAAAGCGCCTGTCCAGCGCTCCACTCCCTCCCTCCCCTGCTTTTTTTTTTTTTCCCCTTTATAGGCCGTTCTTTGACTTTTTTGTTCTCTCATCCATACAGCCTATTTCTTCACATTTACATCAGTCTCTTCTCTGAAGTTCGCTGCTCACTCATCCTCCGTCTCAGACTGCTGCCCCGGGGCCCTGAGGGTGGACCATTAACACAGGACAAGGGATTAAGGGACAGACTTTCCCAGCTGAAGATGCTGGACAACCTGGACAGCTCAGTCCACGGTCGCTGCCTGCGTTAGGCTGACCTGGAAGTATGCATGACAAAAACAGACGCGCAGGCGAGGTGCGCACATGACCGAATTAGAGTGAGACCGACATAGCAGCTGGCCCCTTTTTAGACATATTATTAACTTACTTGTTCAGTAATGATGTGTCTTGTGAATAAATTCTTCATTAAAAGGGCGGAAATGCATCCTAAAGTTTGTGTTCCGTTAAATTAATCTGGTGGGTCACCCTGACATAAGGGGATACAAACCATAAAAAAGGATGCCATTAGTCTGGGAGTGAGGAGAGTTTTGGTTTGCACAGTCTTGGATAAAAAAAAAATTAATTAAATATAATTTATTAAATATCTGTTGGTAAAATGACACTATATTTTATACAGAAATACTACTATCAACTGAATTATAGTATTGGCATTTTTTCTGTGAAGCACACAGATACTCAGAAACACTTGCTTCCCCTGTATCCAGATGTCCTTGTGGGTTTCACCTTTAGGGTAAAGCAGTTTGGCGAGAGGAAGGTAGTCAGACTCACAGTGCGCCCGCAGGCGAATACACTCTCTGTCCCAATTTTTGGTTGTTTATTTTATTTCATGTACATTCATGAATTGCTCACTTGTCACCACCCTTCATACTATCTATCTGTCCAACCGAGTAACTATCAAGCAGTCGGACTCGGAGAGAAATCGTGTCATTTGGAGTTCAAAGGAGTGTGGCAAGGGGAAAAGGGAACCTGAACAATGCTTTTTTAGACATGGGAAAAAGTGAAGTGTGCACAAATTCCCAGTGCCTGTGGCAATTCTCAGGATGCTATCAAACCCGAGTGTAGTTTCCACCAAGTGGACAAGATAACAGGCATGAGTATACACTAAATGACTTCACCTAGCAAGCCAATTTCCCTTCAGGCAGGATGAATCCATATGTTCATGTTATAATGAACATTAAAGTATGATAAACCGCCTCTGAAGGAAAAAACAAGATGTGACTTTTACATAAACTAAAAATATACACGTGTATATATATACACGTGTATATTTTTAGTTTATGTAAAAGTCACATCTTGTTTTGTTTTTTTTTACATATATTGACTGTAGTACAGTTGAAGTGAGGGTTTTGTCTAGAGGGGAAACACTATATTAAGATTTATTTTTTAATGCCCAATTTAAACAACAAACTATTGTGCTTGTATATTTGTGAAGAGGAAGATACAGCAAAACACAGATTTTGGTGTTTCTTTTTTACCAGAAACTACTTATTATTGCATATTCAATAACATATCACATAAACTTCAATCACTGTCTCACTATAAGTAAAGGAAGTTAATTATTACACCTAGTCAGAAATATTAGTTTTGAGAACAAATGTGTGGATTTTTATAATGCATATAATATATGACTGTAAAGGCTGTTTATACAAGATGTGTTTTGATATTTTTACCCAGACATCTCCTCTTACCTGGCGTTTCCATATATCAAAGGTTCCTGTTGTACTCCTGTTTGAATGTCTTAGCTTTACAGCGTGGTTTGTCCTAATATAACACACAGCCTAATTTATTTTATTCCTCACATTAAGAAGAAATTTTTCCAGTCTGTTTTATTTTTTTAATTTATGGAGTAACTGAAAAACATGAAAAAAAAATCCCCTTCTATACTAACAGAATTAAACATTTTCATTTTGTTTTGCTCGATTTTGTCTAAATTTCTGATTCCTGTTATGGAAGGCCTCATTTACATATTAAATATAAATATTTTTATAAACCTATGATACAGAAATTTTCTTAATGTAACAATGGGAAAGTATTAGTTTTTCTTTTATGTATTTATTTTACTTTGTTACCCTAGTTATGTGTGGTCTTTCCTATCAGATCAAAGTAGTATCATGTAAGAAAAGATTCTCAAGTTAAATGAAAAAACTCTTCTTTGCGCATAAGCTGTGGTACAATAACGGCAGCAAAGGTATTTTTGATCCTTTTGTAATACGAGTCGACATTCTCTTTGTTTGGCCTCATAATCCCATTGTTGAAAACACAATATGGTTAGTCGGGGTGGGCGGTAATCAAGGCAGCGCTGGGATTCCCTTCTCGTTTGAGGACACAGTAACAATAGGCAGCAATAGTGGCATAGCTTTGTATGTACTGCATTGTAGTGGACAACATTTTCAGTGATTGGAAGGCTCCAAATGTGCTACTTGTGATTCCACAAGGCCATCCTGCCTTCTCGTACAGCAGGGGAAAAGGGAGAGCTATTGTACAAAAAAAAACAATCATATAAGAAAAATAAAAGAAAACTGCTGAACTGTTAGTTTAATGTGGATACATCTAAAGAGGCTGGTGGAGTTTTAAAAAAAAGGGGGGGGGGGGGGGCGTAATGGGGTTTTTT
>VVHJ01004964.1:10294-21967 GCA_015107715.1 Tylochromis polylepis | reverse complement strand
AAAAAAAAATGAAAAATATTTAAAGTAAAAAAAAAAAAAAAAAAAAAAAAAAAATTAAAATAATAATAATAATATATAAAAATAAAAAAAAAAAAAAGAAAAAAAAAAAAAAAAAGCCAGTCTCCACATAACAGTCCAACAACATATTCCTCTTAAATGTAAATGTACATTTAAAGGAAGAGGCTCCTGGAAATGAAAGTGCAAAAAATATAAAGGAAGCAATTAATCAGCCACTGCTTCTTAATAAATGTTAACACATCTCGTTAGGCCAGCGCTCTGTGAGATGTACTTCAGAATTAAAATTTGAAGTCATTACACGTGACTTAAAGAAGATGATTCACTGGGATAATTACTCCTAAACAAAATATGCACCCTAGGAATGACTAAAGATCAGTTGATTTAAACAAGTACTACTACACTGATAAATGACCAACTCAAAGAATGTCCTACAATGTGACTGTGCAATTTAAAAAGCAAGCTTATTTTCTATGTTTGGAGTTTTATAAACAAGGTTATCAGCTTGCTTTACCCCAAAAACTACACGATGGTTAGAAGGTAGGCGGATAATAACTCCCCCTCCCACCTCCCCCTCAACAGTAAAGCCAGATATGTACAGTTGGTCCACTGACCCAGATCGTGACCCCAATCACCAAGTTGGTAGACTGCAGTTTGCCCCCACTTGCACCAACGGCTGTATGTGTACATTAGCGTGAAAGACGTATCAGTTTACTCAACTTCACCAGAAAAAGCAATCCTGTTAGTGGTCCCTGAAGCTCTGAGCACTTGCAGAGTAAGGATTTCACAGCTCTTTGATTACTCTGGAAAATATCTCTGCAAAATCAATAGAATGAATGCCTGGCTGGTGGCTGGACCCCCGTATCTATTACCATAACATCAGTCTCCAGGTAAAATCTGATGCCTGCTGTGGGCTCTGATAAAGACTGCCAGCAGGTTTCAGTTTCCTGTCTTTTCATCAAAGTCTGCTAGAAGGTATTTACAGCACTATCCCTCAAGCCTAACAACCTGCACATGCTTAAAAAAGAAAAAAAGAAGAAGAAGAAAAGAAGGCCTGAACAACTGCATGGACAAAGATAATAATTGTGTATATCTTCTGCACAGTAATGGATATATTTCTGAGCCGGCTATTTTGTACTTTGCAGCTATCTACTGGAAGAAATTCTTCAAAAGGGTGACATATGCTGTGAAAGTTTAGGAGTGAAAGCCCAAATAATTCACAGTACAGATTTAAAATTTAGGACCCAAACCTTCTGTGGCTGACACACAATATCAGAAAGATGGATGGGAAAAGTTTCTGTAATTGACTGGCATTCTGCCTTGGGGGAAGGACTAGTAAACCTTGGCTGTATCACAGCACAGAAACACAAGATGAGCCGCTGGCCTCCCAGGTGATGGCTCCAACAAGGCTTACACCGCCATCATTAAGAGATCAAATTCAAAGGCTGCTGTTCTCTCTGTTGTTTTGTGAGTTGTTGACTTTACTTGGGTTCATAAAGTTGTTTGTTTTTTGAAAATGTGAGGTGAAATGGTTTTCCTTTAAAAGCTGAGTGATTTTGACCAGACTTCATCCCTCAGTTACAGTTAAAACAGGGGAACGTACACTCACCACCCACTTCATTACCTATCCTGTTCAACTGCTTGCTAACCAAATATCTAATCAGCCAATCACATATTAGCAACCATGTGGATATACTCAATATGAACTGCTGAAGTTCAAAGTGAGACTTTAAATGTAGCACGATTGGCAGTGCCAGACAGGCTGCCCTGACTATTTCAGCAACTGCGGATCTACTGGCATTTTCCAAGAACCATTCTTGGCCGATAGGATGTCAACAGTAACTCAAATAACCACTTTGTACAACCAAGGTATACAGAAGAGCATCTAAACTACCAATTATGTCAGTTAAGAGCAGAAAAGTGATGCTATAATTTGCGCAGGCTAACCAAAATGAGACAATAGGAGATTAGAAACATGTTGTGTGGCTTGATGAGTATCGATGTCTGCTGCGACATCCAGATGGCAGGGTCCAAATTTGTAGTAAATAACATGAGAGCATGGATGGATCCTGCCTTGTAACAATGGTTCAGGCTGTCTATGTTGTTGTAATGCTGACATTTTGGTCCCCTTACTCAGAATTATTTAAACTCCACAGCCTACCTGCGTACTGTTGCTGACCATGTCCATCTCTTTGTGATGACAGTGTGCCCATCTTGTGATGGCTGCTTCCAGGAGGATAATGCACCAGGTCACAAAGATCGGATCGTCTAAAATGGGTTTCTTGAACATGACAGTGAGTTCACTCTCCTCAAATGGCCTTCACAGTCACCAGATCTCAATCCAGTAGAGCATGTTTGGGATGTGGTAAAAAGGAAGCTTTGCGTCATCATCATCATGGATGTTCAGCCGCCAAGTCTGTAGCAAATTTATGATGTTATCATATGAAAATGCTGAAGCCAACTTTGCTAACATTACCACTAGTGGGTTCAACCCAGTACTAGCAGTGTGTAACTAATGAAGTGTTCAGTGTACATTTGTTGTGTTTTTTTTAGCCATATTCTGTGACCACAGCTGTGATGTCCACGTTGCTCTTTATCACTCGCATACATACAATCCCTCACTCTTAGTGAGGGATTGTATGTATGCGTTGATCGGTACACAGCTGGAGGATTACACGACGCATCTGGGAAGATTTGCCATCTGAAAACAGCGTAGACTGCCCCGTTTTAAAGGAAAAAATACAAATAAATGTAGGATTTCGGTATTCTGAAAGTGCCCTCATCAAAGTGAAGTCTAATTGGTGTTTTCAATGTGACAGGGAAAGCAAACAAATTCTGCAGTTGTTGTAAATGCACCCTCTCAACACCAATATAGCCTAGCACAAACACACCTGGATGGTATTTGACTGCGATCGTCTTCATCAATTTGTCAATGCAGAGTGGCTGAAAAATGGAGAGACCGTGTGCTTACACGCCAAGGTGAGATTATATATTCATTGGGTATTTCCACTTTAAATATAAACATATGACTGCGTCTGCTAAAATTTAAGATACATCACAAATAAATATATACTAATAAAATTTGGAATGTGAATAATTAGCAGATAAAAAAATATTTCGCATCCAACTATGACCAAGTACGACGCCCTTTTTTCGGCCAAGCACATATAACACAGCCACAAACTCATTCTTTTTTATTCTGGCCATGTGCATTTGATTTCCCTCTGCCACTCTACTCATTTCCTGTTCCTTAAATCACAAAACTGTTGAATAAATGTACTCAGTAGTTGGACGAGTGTGTACTATATTGAGTGAAGACCAAGAAGAGACACACTGATGTGCCATGTAGTGTGCATCTCAGAGAGCACCAACAGAAGTTCAACCCAAAACTTTCTGAAGGTAAAGATGTTAAATGGGGTTCGGTTTAATGTGCATACAACAGGAATGACCTCAGTGTGTTTCTCATAGAACCAGATGTATTCATCAGGAGCCAGACAGCTCCAGTCACACCAAGTGATTCCCAAGTTCACAGTGGTATTTTCCTCTGCAAAGCCAAAGAACTACACAAACAGATACAAACGCAGGGCCATGCATTCAGCTTACAGCACGCAGATCTCTACAACCTTTGTGGTTAGCGTTTTCTCATAAAAACACCAAAGCAAATATTGTCACACTACAAGCACGCGTGAACCCTGGCAAGATCATTTCTCACCTGAGCATGATCTCGCGAGAATCCAGATGCTTCGTAAGGTAAGATATAAAGACGCAAATGAGACACTTCTTCCAATCAGAGCTAAATTATGTTCCCATCCTTGTGTGCACGTGTGAAATCATACAAGTCATGTTTTTATATGGATATATAAGTTGATTGATACCACAACTATCTGCAATTGCAACTTTGCTTTATTCATATGCAAAGGAGATCTTTTCTTATCTTAACTTTCGACTGACAGGGAGATAATTCATACCAGAGGATATATTCAGTTGCATAGCAACCTGCAATTATGCATGCTGTCTGGAGAGAAGATACTCACTCACTGTGTCCTTCTCCATTTCCTCCTAACTACACTAGAGTAGATCCTTTTTCTCAAGGAGTGGACATGATAAACACATCAATTAGCCATGTCAAGGACAGATTTATGGCAGCCAGTCATATGACTGATAACAAATTTAGCTGCTAAATTAATCAAATTCTAATCTTATGTATAAAGTGCTCAAAAGTCGAACACTTCACAAGAGCCGACACTGGCGACATCAGAAGCAGTAGGGGGTGGAGTGAGTGAAAATGGCTGCAGTAGCGCTCACAAGGGAAGCAAATTAGGCATTCAGGAGGGTGGTGTGTTGCATCTTGGGGCCAGCATGAAAATAGCAAACCGAGCTGCAAAGCATCACTTCAGGGTCACCAGATCTGAAGTATTTGGGATGGTTTATTGCACCTGCTGGTACCCTGTAAATCTTGAAAAATACGAGCCCCACTGAAAACTGTGGTACTAACTGAGTTGATGGTATAAGAGGATCCTCACCTTTGCTGCGGTGGTTTCAGAAAGTTACAGAGGGGAAAAAAAGACAGCAAGAAGAAAGTGCCAAAGAGCATTATTTGCCGAGACAGCCCTCACTGATGTCTGAGAAAAGCAGGTCCAGTGCGAATCGTTCATAGTGAGCCACTACCTTCTGGCTACCTTCTTTTTCAGGAACCCACAGGCTAAATCAAATACATTGAACTTCTTATTTCTGCCACACACCATGTTCCAGCTGGACTGTCACTGACAGGATCTCCCCTCCTGCCTGATCGTTTCTTATAATGCCTTAAACTCATATCAGTTTTAATGTTCATTCTGTGCTTGTACATGTTAGCACGATAGCAGGTTAGGCATTCAGCCAAGTGCTCTCTCTTATATATATATATATATATATATATAAAATATATATATATATATATATATATATATATATATATATATATATATATATATATATATATATAAAGTTGTCTAATTTGGTCAAAGTTTGGTTGTGAAAACTATCATTGGAAAACAACCTTAATATTTCAGATTTAGTCATTTCGTACCACCAGGCACAACGAGGGCTACATAAAGAGAAACGAATAGATGGTTTAACAAAATCCGTGAGTTGTACAAAATACCTTCTTTCTTCACTCCCTTTTTGCATCAGTCAGGTAGTTGGACAATCAGGAAACATGAGACAGGCCAGTGAGACAAATGGTAATATCTCTGATGTCAGACCATGCTGTGAAAAGTACTCTATCCAGCACAAGTGCTATTTTACTGCAACAGTCCTTCCTCAGAAACATGAAATCTATGAATAATTTTGAATATGTTGTCAAAACGTGGAACAAAAACACAGCCCAAATGCAACTTTTAATGTTATAGTTCTTGTATTTGCATGAGGCATTTGCACAGAACGTGTGGCTAAAAGCCTGCTTCCTTTATGTCTCCTCAGAATGTAGGGCAGCATTCAAATACACATGCTGGTAAAAGAAGCATTTATACCCATCAGGTACTTCAGGCAATAGGCCTTAACTATTTTCCCAGCTCTGAATCAGAAACTGAGGTAATGCAATAAGCAAGAATGTTTTTGCCTTGAACAACACTGCAATTCATCCATTAGCTACACGCATTTATTCCGGATGGGGTCAAAGGGCAGTGCAATCCAATATAATTCAAAACCTCCTAAATTATACTGGTTTATATTCCCTTCATGATACAGCAAAATAGTGCATGCACAACACATAATACCTGCAAAAGAGTTTGGAAAGCAATCATTAATTAGCTTTCCTGTAATGAAGAGTCGGAGTGGACTCATTGTGGCGGGGAATTTTGGAAATCATTTGAACAATTTATCTTCATCTGCAGCATAAATATCATACTCTGGTCAAAATACTACTTTTAACAAGCAGTAAAGGGAAATTCCACCTGCAAAGTGTCAGTGTAACAGATGTTTAGTGGCTGTTTTCTCACGCTAAGTGTTCTGTTCTTGATGCTTATTGATGGACACTGACATATCAGTAATTAAAATTCGTGGCTGTTGTTTATTTTTTAATCATGCTGCTCTGCAGTTCAAAGTGCCACATGCCGGGATGCCATTTCAATGTTTTAACAGTGTAATGAGGCATATTTGATAGCTGGCATAAACAGAGCTAGCAAACAAATGATCTGTAATGGATCTCTGTGGCTGATTCACAGAAAGCCAGACAAATGACAAGCCTCTTTGCTCACTGGTGAGATTCATTGTACTTGTTTAATAACTTCCTCAGAAGACATATAATGCATGTGCTATCAATCTTGGGAAGGAAAAAGTGCATTTGTTCAAATATTACTGTAGATATTCGGCGTGAAGTATCTTTAAACTCTCAGCTGAACCCTACACACAGACTAACGTTTAACAAATAAAACAGCTGATTCACTGACTTTACACCAAGTGGCATTCTCTGGGATGACAAATTGAAGCCGTCTTGCACAAGCAAAAAATGCTGTTCCTCAAATGGCTGCCTGAGTCTGGCTCAAAATGCGAATCAGTTCTTACAGACTTCCATGTTAAAATGCCCAAATTTATACTGAATATAATACCGGCCTCTTTAGCTAATTTTCCTGTTTGTGACACCTGTATAGCTATCCAATTAAATTGGCTGCTGCTTTTATGAAAGGTGGGTGCTATTAAGTGACAGCTGGTCGAGGTTTTGTCCCAGTCAAAGCCCAGACCTCAAACAAATATCTGCAAACCTTCCTGAACTGAAGCAATGCTGTAAAGAAGAGTGGGACAAAATTCCTCCCTGACGATGTGAGAGATGATAAACTCATAGAAAACAATTACTTCAAGCTACCGCTGCTAAAGTTGGTTCTACCAGGTACTGAACCATCAGGTGTTCTTAGTGGTTCACAGGACTGCGCAGTCACTAAAACTTCCTTTTTTCACATGGTTGCAATGAGCTATTCTAGGACTGCATCGACACAGTGCCAGTACTGTATTCTGATTCTTAAAGACTTATCTAAACTATGTAAACTTAAATATTAATGGCAATCGTTTAGCTCAGTGGGTGAGCAGGCAACCATATGCCAGATGGCTGTAGTGCGGTGGCCCAGATTCGAGTCTGCTCTGCGGCCCTTTGCTGTGCATCGTCCCCTTCTCTCCCACTTTGTCTATCTTTACTGCTACACTAACGAATAAAGGCAGAAAATGCCCCTCAAAAAACTCAAATTACTGCTCCACATTCCTACCTTTACCTATGCCCACGCGCTGCTCGTAGATACAAGAAAAAAAAAATAAGACTGTTGATATATGCACCAGAAATAAGCTTCCTTCCAGGAGGAACGCAGAGTAGAGCTGCGGCTCCTCCAAATAAAAAGGGACCAGGATGCCTTCTGGACCCTTCTTATTTGAAGTGTTTCAAGGATGACCAGGATGAGACCCCTGGGCAGACTTATGTCTTCTGGCTGGCTAAGGAACGCTTTGGTATCCTCCTGGAAGAGCTGGAGGCGGCGGATGGAGAGAGTTGCTGTTCTGATTAAACTGCTGCCCCCGCAACCAGATAAGCAGTAGAAAATGGATGGGCAGATGAATAATGACTCGCTCCTATACGAACCAGTACTATAACAGGACCGGTTAAACTGATAAAATGCATCCGATTAACCGATTCAATCAACAGGTAATTTGAATTTGCTCATATGCCTGTTACAGCATACCTTAACCTTTACTGAGCGTCAACTTCCTCAGGCACTGCACCAGTGCACAGCTGTACTACATTATAGCTGCAATTTCACACCAAGCCTGGTCACTTTCAAGATGTGGTTAATGCAGGCACCTTTAGCTGTCCTTCAGAAAATCTCATATGATCTTCAGAAAAATTAGTAAGACTAGAGTAGTTTAATCATTCTGCCACTCTCCAGAAATGAATGCAATATGAGTTTTCATGATTTTTCTCATTAGTCTCTGTTTGCACAGGGACTAGTGGCACCGCTTCCTTACTGTGGACATCTTCCATCTAGTTTTAATGAGGTTCACATGGGAGTTGTTCCCTGCTCTCAGTCAGGCTCTGAGGTCATGGGTTGTCATTTTCACTTACTGAGGGTATTGTAAAGCTCATGCTATACAAATTGACAAGAGAATTACACCCTTGCCCATCATGGTATCCGCTTACCTGAGGCAATTATCTCTATTCAAAATCACACATGGGAAATCTGTCGAATCTGTAAATGACACTGACATGAGGAAATTAGTTTGTGGGAAGCTGACATTAAAAACCTAATAAACCATTAAAGAAAAAGTCTTACATTTTTAGCTTTTTTGATCTGTATCTTTATATTCGTTCTGAAATTATAAATGCAAAGAAACAGAATCTGACCATCTGCTCAGTCCAACACAAGCATACAAACACAAGCTTCTTCCAAGCACTGGATGAGAGGAAATAAAGATTTACTTATTTTTCAGTTGTCTGTGTTTCCTTTGCCGTAGTCGATAAGACTACTCCGGTGTCTCCAGACGATCAATTTTTAAAACTTTTCTGCATTTGTCACAGTTGTCTTTTTAACAGTATTGTAGTACTTACCTAGTTGTGGCGCGGCCTGTGTTTTTGTTCATCCCTCATCTCTTAGATAATGATGTCAATAGCAATATTTTGCCACCCTCTCCACCCAGCTCAAATGCCACTTAACGCCCACTAGAAAATTATTATTATCATTATTACTATTACAGGTATGATGCATCTACCTACCACTCAAACAAAGTGTTATGAAGCGGATTGAAATCATCTAACGGTCCTTCCTCTTCATTTAACTTTTAGATCACTATGTGCTGTTGCTCTTTTATTTCAAATCAGCCCTGGGAGAACATTAGCGTTATGTTGCCTAGGTATGACCACGTGACTAAATTATCTCTCTTTTCTCCCATATTCACTTAGTAACTATGCCAACCAGCTTGAAATTTGTCATTTGTGCATCTGGATGAGGTTTAATTGGAAAGATGTTCTGCTTTGATTTGCCAGCGTGTGAACTTGGTGCCAGAATCTACAGTTCATCCAAGCAAAGTATTCGATATAACCCAAACATTAACCCTTTCATTAGGAGTTGGATAGGAGCCCGTAACGCCCTCCACTGCCAGCATGATGAAGGTTTCTCCCTGTAGGCTCTTGGATAGCCGCCTGTAAACCTGCATTAAATTTGCTTATTTGTGCATTTCTTTTATTTGTGCACATTCATTCATTATGTAAAGACTGAAAACTTTCCTTTTCAGTCATTATACAGACGGCTCGAGTCAAGCCATCTCGCAGAGCAGTTAAGCCTCGAGGAATTTCACTGGAGTTCATTTAAGGGGGGAGTCAGCATCCTGTAAACTGAAGGGGATAGAGTTTGTAGCTTTAATTGCCAACAAAGGCTAAAACACCTGGCTTTACTTGCAACTTTACTCTGGTTGAAAAGGCATTAAAATCAGATTTTGGTTTTCTGTTAGACTGAAAACTGAAGCTGACATGGAGATTCTCTGCATTTCACTGAAAGCTGTTCAATCCTGGACAAATTAGTATTGAGGATATATGAGGTACAGAAAGGATAAATGGGTACAGTGATGATTTAATGTGACACTTCCATTAAGTTAGGGGACTCGCAAGACTTTGAGTTGTCGGAAGACGGGGAAAAAAAAAATGTATGCAGACAGGCAGGAAATGTAGGGAAAGTGAGCATGGGCGTCACGTGTACTAAAGGTCCTGCTAACTAATTTGTGCACGCTGCTCCTTGTCTCTGTTCACAGACTCAGACTTTGTTAGTTGTCCCCTGTACACAACTAAAGACGTAGGGGGACAGAGCCTTTCAGTCTGTGGCACCAAGGCTGTGGAACAGTCTACCACCACAACTGCATTCAGTCGACTCTGTGGATTCATTTAAACAGCATTTAAAAGGTTTTCTGTTTAAACAGGCTTTCTGTTTTTTATTGAGTTATATTAAAACTACCTGTTTATATTACTGGGTCTTATTTAATCCTTTTATTTAATCTGTAGTCTTATTTAATCACTGAATGTTCATGTTTATCTTTGTCTTTTGTATATAGTACACCACTTTGTGACTGCTTGTCTGTGAAAAGCGCTTAATAAATAAACTTTACTTATTTATATGTGAATTTTTTTTTTAACCACAGAATAAACCAGAGGTGTTAAACATATTTTTGTTCACGAGGTCAAAGCAGTTAAACCATTAGCTAAGAATCTATCAAAAAATTACCTCCACTGTGGTTATTTTTGTTTTAAACCTTTTATTTTAAGTTAGCACACACTGAAAATGTCCACTTTTAATGAACCGGCCATTTGCCAAACAGAGTTAGAGCTTTGAGATCTTAAAAAAAAAAGAAAAAAAAGTTCAATTTCAGAAATGCATCAGTCTTCCCACATTCAGCTAGACTACTGTCATTACACAGGAACAGTAGCACAATGCGTGGTACAGCACGCACCGTGGTGGCTTAACCAGATTAACAGGCCATGTGAATAAGAAGGCTGTAAAACTGATTACGATGATTCAGATAGATAAAATTAATAGTTCAGCCAATCCACCCTTATCATATTATCCATTCTTAACTTGTAAAACCATTCTTCCTGGTGCAACATGCAATTAAATTGACTTAAATTATACTTTTCTTGTATGCATGTAGATGTCCCACTTTGCAAAGCCATCTAGTGAGCCAGGCTGGATCCTTTGGACCAAATGTTTTCCAGTTTCCCACCTCAGGTTCCAAGACTAATTGTACTGATTTTTTTTTAAGGCCACAAACTCAACATAAGAAATATTTGGTGATATCATCAGGAGTTATATTTTTGAAGCTCCTCATGTCAGTTAACCTTTATTAGTAAAACCTCTAAAGCAGTGCCATCTTTTTAAATGCAAAACTAGCTGAACCTTAACTGAAATATTTTCTGGTTCAGGTAATAATCAAACGCATGACACATTAACACAAACAGGCATGAATCATGAGCTTCAAAATGAATTACATGCCTGCTGAGTGATGTCGGAGGATTTATTCAAGGAAAGCGGTTCCTCTTTAATGAACAAAATTCTCTACTAAGCTTGCAGACATCAGCCGAGAGGTCACTTTTTTTTTTTTTCACAACAATGCACTCAGCAAAACAATGCTTCTGAGAGCTAGAGTGGAGCTTCACAGTACAGTGTTTATGCAGCTTTAACAAAGCCAGAAAAATCCACATACAAAACAGAAGGACTGCTGTGTCTGAAGGGGAAAGGCTTAGTGGCAGCTATAGGTCCAACTGCTGACTGGAGCCACATCTGCATGCAGTAGGTTTTGCCGTTCACCATCAATAGTGGAGAAGCTTCAAAGAGGACAGCAAGGTGCCAGAGGGCTCCATGGGGAGAAGACATGTTGGGCTAGGGTGCTTGTATTCTGACTTTCATTGTGTCGTGTGTTTTACATTTGCCCCCATCTCAGTGAGCAAGCAAACACTTTTATCAACACCTCAGCTCTGGAAATAAATAGAAATCTTTAGAAGGAAAGGAGAGAAAGGCAGCCAACAAAAAAAAAAGTGTCAGAAAACTTGAGGTAATTGTGCACAAAACTCCGAGGTCTTACACAAAAGCAGCAATCTAAAGGAGGAAAAACGTTGTGCCCAGCTGAAGGTACCCCCCCCCCCCCCCTTTTTCCTCAAAA
>VVHJ01004964.1:0-10274 GCA_015107715.1 Tylochromis polylepis | reverse complement strand
AACTCCCCCCCCCCCCCCATCTGTACCTCAAATTTCATAATTAAGTGCAGATGACACCAATGAATAAAGAATGAATGAAAATGAAATGAATGAAGACCACCTTCATGAGGACCACCTGAATGAGTAGTGTAGGCACAATGATCTGGTCGTCAACACCTCAACCAAAACAAAGAGAAGGTTATTGAATTCAGAACAATAAAAACTACAACTGACAGATTCAGATTCAGAGCAGTTTTGACCCTGGAGCGGTAGCTTCGACCACCACAGTCTCCACCACACTATGGCACAGCAATACTCAGACACTTCAATACAAAAACAAATGAGACATACGGATGTGAGGAAATTTTAATTAAACTGGCTAAATCGTATATAATGCTGCCGTTTTCTTCCTCTTTATTTTTATGTTTAATTACTTACTTATTTTTATAATTCATTCATTAGTTCACATGCATGTAGACAGCTAGATATTATACACTATGTACCCTATACACAGATCCGCTGCCATATCAGCCTCTTCTGGTTTGATGCTTTTAAAATTAGGTGCACCAACTGTATGTGAAGTAAGTTTTCCACCTTTTTTTCTTTTCTTTTTATAACGGTAACTGATATAAAGAGGATGCCGTGACACACCGTAATCTCTTGTCTCCCTTTATTCTGAAAATATCAAATGATAAATGGAAAACCCACCATGGAATACGCTGAGAGCTGAACAAAAAGGCTGAGAACGGGTGTGGACAATAGGTGTGAAACCACTCTCCCACAAAAGGAATCTTTTTGGAATGTTTTATCCCTCCCCCAAAGCAAAAGTGACGTAAAGGGCCCAGAAGCCCTTTGTTCAAACATGGTACAGTATCAGTTTCAACAGTGTTAAAAACAAACAAACAAAAAAAACAGGCAAATCAAATGAGATGTGATAATACAGTGTGATAGCAGGAAAGAGCACCGGGCACTGCACGTTAGCAAATGACACTGAACACCTTCATCAGAATGCAACATCATCAGACGTGTAATGGGTAGTGGATGAATAGTGTGTCGTTCTGGATTTCTTCCAAAAAGACACACTTTGGAAATTCACCTTCGAGGCTGAAAAATGAAGCCAACACAGACGTGCCAAAAACTGCAGTTCAAATGGCCACTTGAGGCTGGCTAGAAATGTGAGTCAATCAGTCACAGACTTTCATGTTAAAATGTTCATCTTTAGAGCTGAAATTAAGATGCTGACAGCTTGGTTTAAAGAAAAAAAAAAGTGTGTCTTTCAATGCTCAGAGGTTCAAAATAGCAGCCCACGAACCAATGGGTGACATCAGGGGTGGCTACGTTCATCCTTTACATGCAAACTATGGCTTACACCAGCAACTGCCACTAAAACGCTCAGCTTTTACGCACGCGCACACACGCAAAAATCCAGTGAAGCTAAAATACATCATACTCAATTGACTCATTCTTACAGGGCAGCAGCAAATAACCGAACAACTGTGAATCACAGGGCACAGTAGTGAAATTAACGGAAGTTCACATCACCCAAAGCAGCAGGGGGAGGAATCAGCTGCTGCGCAGGCAGCAGCGGGTCTGCTGTGACTTGTTCTCGATTACCATCCCAAACTATGAAGCCATGGAGCATCAGTGAGGTCCGACACTACGAATGGCGTGTTAAGGCCTAGCTTGCGGTTGCTATTGCAGTCCTGTATTGTGGATATGGTTGAGTTTAGGGCTCTGAATAGACAAGTCAAGTTATTTCACAAAAAGCAGAGCACAAAGCTAGGTTCATTATGAAACAAAATTCCCTGAGGCATTGTGATGTGGAAATTGGGCCTTAAACAAATGGTTTTCACAAGCTTATAGCATTAAGATTTTGCTAAAATGTAATCAAAGGCAGGAATATATTTTTGGCATCTAGATCAAGGGGAATTTACATAATGCTGCTTTATGACTAGAGGTTTCCTGACGGTTTTAACACCATAAGAAGGATAATTTGAAGAGAAAAGACACCAGGCTATAAAACAACCTGGACCTTATCACAAATATTAGAATCATTTGGTGATAAATATGAAGCATATGGCCACTTTGGAGGCCTTAGCACAGGCAAGTCCAGTAAAACAGCAAAGGCACGGCTCATTTTTGACACTATTTCAGGAGGGAATGTGTCTTGAATATTGGAATCTCCCTGATTAAAACAGGAAAAATGACAAAGATAACTGTTGAGAAGAAAGATGTCTATTAGAGTGCGCCCGTGTCCTGTGGCGGTATAATTAAATGTGATGGCTCTTGTTTCATATTAGACGATATGAATACAGTATTAGCCATTAATGGGACAGAATGGTGATGGTGGTGCTGAAAGATGGGAAAGAAAATGGGACGTGGAATCATGATAGAGGAAGCAAATTAGTTCCTCACCTATGTTGATCTGAAAGGTATGATAAAAGCCTCAGCGTACTTCAGAATTAATTACAATGCCAGCTGCCAAATGTGGACATATTTTCTTAGTGGAATGCGAAGCAGAAAGACTCCATGATTACAATGCAATCACATAGTGATTGGAAATACACGATGGCACTGCTAAAGAGGCCGTTATTTTGGCGTTGGGTGGGCCTGATTACTGCTATTGAATGGAACAAAAAAAAAAAATATCATGCCATTTTTGGAACAAACCAGGCAGCTCTCTTTTAGTTCCTTTAATCAGCTGTTATTTTGAAGACAACTTAACACCTAAGGGATCAAACAGAAGTCAGAGGACGACACAAGCCCTGCAGATATAATTTTGTCCCTTAAGTAATCGAGGCTCCTGGGATTTGGGAGTGGTCTACGAGTATTTGACACATCAGGATCATAACGTTGTTGGAATAAACCTTAATATGCCCCAAGTGTATAGGGTAATAATATGCAAATTACACTTCCAAAGTAATGAAGGACAGGATCTAATTTTCATCTGGCCACCCATCCACAACACTGCTAAACACTTATAGCACAATATCCTCAAGAACATAAATACTAATGTGCAGCTGCACTTAGGAAATGCTGGACCTGAGCTAGGTGTCGATTTTGGTGACAACCACACTGGAGGCAATTTTTCTAGATATGCAGTAATGAGGCTGGTGTGAGATTGACCTTGCTTAAATGGCATTGCTAATAATGCCATTAGAACCACAATCAGAGCCATTTAATCACCAGACTTAATGCTCCTAATATCCCAGGTTGTGACACTTGCAATATTAGCAGCTTTTGCACTTTAAAACAAAGCTAGAATGGATTAAATTGAGTTCAATAGCTTTTTAAACCTTCACTTGTGTCTTTGTGAAATTCAGCATCAAATGTACTTTTCGCACTTTGCCACGCACTCTGTTGCAAGCTAAGCTCCACAGCGGCTTAATCAGTTACACAGAAGGCTCCTAATCCAATGGAAATCCTTGACAAGACGCCCTGCCAAACAACATGATTTGTGACAGATTCCTGCCATATAGTCTACTACTTGCATGACCCTGCTTCCGCCGCCAGTACCCACGCATAAGGATATGTGCACTGTCACATTCCCAGCTTCTGCAAATCCAAATTCATACTGCACTTCATTATCCCATTTACATTTGCATATGACATTACTTACCACACTTTACCACACATTATTTGACTTCTTTGTGATCGCAAGCAAAGACGTTTTGTTATTTGTACTGCAAGAACCTGTGGAGTAGTCCTAAATCCTTCTCCTCTGAGGGAGGAAATATGTTCTGAAAGGCCTCTTTCTTTCTTGAGACAATGAAGGCAATTGGAGTGAGCTGTGCAGAATGTGCTGGGTGATAGAGACTGTAATTGGTGCTGTGCCCAACTGGCCACATAGCAAAGGTGTAACAATGGGTGATGGAGTGGCATATGTAGGCAATATGAGGGTTGGGTCGCAGAGGGAGAAGAGGGGGAGACAACTTTTAACCTGTTTGAATCTCTCAGATCCAAAGGGAAAAGCTGGATTCTACAGACCAGTAAACTAAACTTGCTCAAATTAGTCAGGATGCTGCTTCAATTATTTCTAAAGGTGCTGTTCAGTCAGTCCATTTAAGTCCATTATTTCACTTTCACCAAAAAAAGAGGGAAAAAAGGTGAAGAAAATCACAATCTTCCCCAAAAACTGCAGATTTGTTATCTTTCCTTTGATTTAGCCGCGTTTTACACCAGACGCCCTTCCTGATGCAATCCCAAAGGGGATTTGTGTCTGTGGCTGGAATCAAACTGAACGTGTTAACCACTGCACCACTGGAAACAAGATGAAATGCATCACAGATGTCCAATAAATCTACCTTGTCCAGTTCTGTAGAAAAGCCATGAGCCATCCCTTACTTCTTTATATTTTGCTATGGAAATGGGGAATAGGTAAAGTGCTTTGCTGAAATGTGCAAACATCCCTGGAAATACAGTATAAAAGGCAAAAATAGAGTCTGTACAATTCTAATGAGCGTGAAAGTCAATATTTGGTATGAGCACCTTTACTCTTCAGCACAGCTGGAACTCTCTTAGGTAGCTTTCTCATCATTTCTTTAAGTATTCAGCAATAGTTCTTTAGGCTTCTTAAAGGACATTCAGAGCTCTCCTATAGATGTTGGCTCCGTTTTGTTCTGTTCTCTGTCAAGATGATCCCATCCTGCTTCAACAATCCCGAGATCCAGGCACTGGGGAGGCCAGTCCATGACTGATAGTGCTTCATTGGGTGTTTTATATATCTAGGTATGCTTTTACTGTATTGGCAGTGTATTTGAGATATGTTGTACCTTTCTCCCAACTACTTTCATACACATTAATGATGATTTGAACCAAAGAATTTAACACTGGGATTCACAAGGCCTGTTGCCACTGATTTTCAGTCCAGTTCTTGAGTAATTTGGCGTACCACAGCCTTTTCCTTTCACATCATAATGGCCTTTTGGGACTCATCCTGCTGGTGCAAAAATACTATTTTATGCCATTCAAAGTGTGTTCTCTTTGGCATTTTTTTGTATAGTCGGCTAAAGAATGAGAATAAACTACGTGTTTTGCCACAGGGTGTTGGTAATAAAGTGCCTAAAGCTGTTAGTCATGTGTTCATATATACACAGACAAAAAAAAGAACTGTGAATTTTTCACAGTTTCTTTATCCAAGTCACTATTGAAGATTTTCATGTCTTCTAAAAGTTAATGACTTGACCAAAACCTTCTTGGAGTCAGGTGTTAAGTTGTGAAGATGAGACTGGAGGTGTGTCATAGGTACTTCCCTCTATTTTTATTACTTTTGTTTTTAACCAGGGGGACCCACTGAGGTCAAATCTCTTTCACTTTTAGTCCCATTGACATCAGTGTCTTTTCAAAACATCTGGAAAAAACAAACAAACAAAACTACAGAAAAAAAAGGCACATTGCTTGCTGGTAAACTCTGCTCTTCTCAAGACTTCTCTAAAATTTCTTAACATGAGTCTTCCATCAATCAAGCGAATATTCACAGGAAAATGTTATAAAAGCATTTCAAATGAAACGGATGTCACAATGAGACAAATTGTCTGCAATTGTACCAGGGCTGCTCCTGCTCGCTCCAGGAATGGGCCTACAAAGACCACAACGTGCAATCCTAAAAGAGGTGAAAAAGAACCAAAAGGTAAGAGCAAAACATTTTCAGAAAAGCTTTGATCACAAAATGTTCAGTAAAAATACTAAAAAGGAATAATATTTATAGAAATACAACAAGAAAGAAGGCTCTGGCCCCATAAAAACATAGTTATACATGTTTCAACCTCACAAAACACCACCTAGGTGCTTCACAGCACTTCTGGAGCGATACACAGTGGACAGATGAGGAAAAAGTAAAATTTAATGTAAATATAACAAGCTGTAAAAATTCTGGATCAGTAGTCCATACAATGGCATTCTTGTGAAATTCATTGAGTGAATAATATGCTAAGCTTTAAGAATTTCATAATTATTTTCCTTTTTAAAGTTTCTTTTTAAATATGTGAATGGCCTTCTCAAGACTTCCCCCTGATTCTTTTCAAATTCAGCAGTAAAAGTGTAACCACAAGGCACGCTATTAATGCACATTGTTAAGGTGCCAAATGTATAAAAAAAAAATAAAATAAAAAAAATATTAACTGATCCTAAAAACGTTTAATGCAAAAGTAAAATTATGGCTTAAAGATCATTAAAATGAGTCTTCTGCCATTTTCAGTGGTTGCTTTGAAATGTTTCTAATTACTTGTAGCCATTACTGTTGCTTCTATTATTATTATTATTGTTTTTGTTGTTGATGTTTTCTCACTGACCGTATATTCATACTGATATATTGTGTCTTAAAAGGCTAACCAAGGAAAAGGCTGGCTGTAGCTAGTGGCAAGTACACTGCATTGGTTGCATTTTGTTTAAATGTAGCAATGTTAATATGTATTGTCCCCGTTGTATATAATACAAATATGTCTAAAGAACATATTCCGATAGCCAGGAATGGTACAACTAATGATTTCTACTAAACTAACTAGTGTTTAAGCCTAAAATCACAAAAGCATTAATTAGATCACACTGACACAACGTTAGTAAACACTTTCCAAACTGGAGGAAATTCAAACATCTTTAACCTTATCAGACACATTAAGTACTTTTCATCATTTTCTGATTAAATCAGCAAAATAGTCAGAGTTAGGATTCTAATTTGTCACATTTTTGACTGCTTTAGCTCCTTTTTAAGGCCTCCAGATTAAAATCCAAAATTACAGCTTGATTTCTAATGGGAAATCAGAGGAGACAGGTTATGATACGAATTTTACTTCATAGCAGAACAATTCCGTTTCAATACCCTGGATGAACTGCAACTCTGAGCTTTTAAATAACTGTGATGAAAACTATTGCCTCAAATATTGCCATTTAATAATACAAACTGCCACCAGGGAAAAAGAAAAAAAAACCCAAGCCATTCTCTAATGTGGAAAGCCCCAACCGGGATTGTACTTATTAGAAGATGTGGAGAGGGAAACAAAAGATAATTTTTGTTTACTTAGAAAAAAGTAAACAAAGAGGATTCCTGATAAAATTCTAATGAAATTGGAATGTCCAATTCTTTGACAAATTGCAGTGTGATCGCTGAAAGCTGCCGCAGCTTTCTCACAGCTGTCAAAGCAGGCAGCAGCTGGTAGATTTAAGAGAGCATCAGATCATTCATAAGCTCAAAGCCAAGCTATATGCATAGCTGTTGGGCAGTGATAATATGTGGAGTGGATTTTGTGGAGGAAATTAATTCTCAAATAGCTGCACCCACGCCCAAGGAGTCTGTTTTGAGATCAATCTAGGCTTAGCCTTTTCTTATCCTTCCCTCACCCTTGGCACTACAAGAAGCCTTGTACACCTCATCACAGGGACTTTGGTAGGCTCAAGGCTCTTCCACAGTTTTTGAGATAGACAAAGGTATTTGTGCTTCAACATAAGCCTTGGACTTCTAACCTTTACACAGTGAAGCTCATTTTCCGTTTCTGAAACGCTGCAGAAAGAGGTTAGAAAGTGCTTAAATTAGTTTGTTAATCTGATCAAAGCCAAGCTTGGCTAAAAATCCTAAGATACAAACTCCTCTTTCATCAACCTGTTTTTTCCTGTTTGATTTTAAATCTTAGTCCAAACTGGCCAGTTCTGAATATCAGCCGTGAAAAATTACTTAACGAGTTTTATATCATTTCTCAACTGGTAGCAAAAAACTGATGGTGGATGTTTCAGGTTTTTTACACATCCATGAACATATCAGCATCAAGTTTGACATGCCTGACTAATGAGGCTTTACAGCAGAGGTTTGATTAAAGACTCATTATACTCCTGGTAGCAACTCGGTACAATTATTTGTTTTCACAGAAGTGTTAGTTTAGCTGAAGTGAATACAGAGTAGAAAAAAATCTAGCAAAGAACAAAAAAACCCCAAAAAGCAGGACATATCTACAAACATGGATAGACAGACAGTCATAAACAAAGCATTTTGTTCTTCTTTCTACTTTCCTGATACCATTGAATTAAAGCACTCACACAATAAGTACAGACACAATAAATTATGCATAAAATAACAATTCTTAATTTACTACTACAGAGAAGCCAAAAGGTGACGTCCACTGTGAGAACTCAGAAAGCAGTTGAAATCATATGTAAAAGGAGCAATAAAACCAACAACAGCAGGCAGATCATGCTGCATGTTGTGCTGTTTGACTTCTGACTGGTAATGTCTGAACATTAAATGCCTTCCAACAGCGTCACGCAAACAGTGAGGAATGTGGGCGACCTGCTAAATGTATTCAGATCACTTGACATACTTCTGTTGTGTACCTGTCAAACAACACGACTCCAGTCAGTAGAACACTTTTAAGTAATTTCAACATTTAAACAACTCATAACACAAATGTAATCCTTTCAACACCATCCTAGTTTTAAAGCCATACAACACATTTTTGCACTCGAGGTAATTTGGCGTCACAGAAGCCAAAAAGCAATGGGCGAAAAAGCAAAATGACTGCTCGAGTAATTTCACCTTCGGTGGTCAGGAATTATGCAAATTCATATTAGCAAATTGCTCACATCATGGTACAAGTAATTTTTTTAAATAATATTTATTTACGTTAATGAACACTGAAAGGATGAGGCAAAAGACAGCTTGCTGGCGAGGATGCAACTGGTCATCACTTCCTGTGAGCAGAATTGAGATTAGGCTGATTAGACGAGAGCAATTTATACATCGAAAACTGAAGATGTTCTCACATACCCATCCAACAAATGAATCAGACCCCGATGTAGATTAATAATCTTTAACATCAGGAACTCCAGTTCTGCTTTAAGTCTTCACACTTCTTTCAGTACAATATGAAGCTGCTGGGGGATTTCCAAATCAGACATGTGGGTCCACCGGAGGCTCAAATGAAACTGCATTCATTTGTAGATAAATTTATGATGTCTCATAAATTTCAACTGGGATACATACCCGTGAAAATTTGTTTGTGCTGCTGTGAGCCATGAACTCTCATGCTCTCGTCTCAACTCTGACATTTTTTTCTGATGCTTGCACATCCTGCTGATATTGCTTTGCTGCTTTGTAGTTACTCCAGTATACAAATTTGCATCAAATTTCAACCGTCTTCAATGTTTGAGATCATTTGCATGATGTTTGCAAACTGACAGGGTGTGCACTTGACTGTGTCGGAACTTGAAAGAACTCCTGCATAGAAACGAGGATCACTGAGACAGATGATGCTGGATAGCGGGAGCAGAAACAATCTGCTCACTCTCCTAATTTGGCCATTCTCCTAACAAAACAAGAAGTCACATCACGAGGGAAAAAGCAATAATTATTCCCAATTGCTGAAAATTAGAGACTCATTCCATGACAGACTGGTAGGATGTGGTCACCAGAAAAGTTTTAAAAAAAAAGAAACCTTATTTCTCTTTTATTTTACCATAATCTGCCATGGAGACCAACAGCTTTTTAACAAGATAGATTTAAATGTAACATACACAACAAAAAATTGGAGGATATAGCACAACTTGATGAACATACTGTATATAAAACAATTATTTGAAATTGGCGGTCTTTTATGAAAAACAACCACATTCCTTCTTCACTACATTCTTTATGATATATATTTTTTTTTAACTTTATCAGTACAGAGTGTGTGCTTAAGGCGTTTCTGCAAATCTTCTAACATAGTAAGAACATACAGTTTTCCCCATGTGTGTCAAGACATACATTACAAACCAACCAGTTAAAGAAGTGCAGATGATAAATATCTGAGCTGAGAAAAACAACAGTAATGAGGGGTAAGATGGATGATTTTCCAATATTTCTTTATGTGGCATTCTATACTAAAAACTGAACTGAATTTATATGAAAGCTTTAACATTTAACTATTTGATCATTTGTTTTCTAACATTGGATGTGCACAATGCTTTCTGAGCTTTAAAACCAGCAGTGAAATGTAGGGTGAAGCTCATGCACGGCCTGTTCTATAAAGGTACATAAATAACAGTGTCATCAGCGTAGATGTGTGGTTTTGCTTTAATGTCCTTACCCAAGTCATTTTTAAAAACCTATATTTAAAATACGGATACATGTTTACCTATTTTAATTATTATGCATAGCTTCTTTTTTTGTTTTCCACCCCACCCTTGGGAAAAAAAAGAAAAAATAATAATAAAAAAGACAACTGTATCTCATATTGACATCACAGATACAGATATCATAGGACAGCGGTTTGCTAGGCCCCCCTTTGTTTTACAAGAAAATCCCCCCCCCCCCCCCCCCCCCCTACTAC
>VVHJ01004962.1:1560-16811 GCA_015107715.1 Tylochromis polylepis | reverse complement strand
TACTCCCCATGCTGCTGCCATCCTTGTCCGTAGTCTTATCACTTCCCGGATCGATTATTGCAACTCCCTCTTATTTGGTCTCCCCAATAAGTCCCTCCACAGACTTCAACTTCTTCAGAATTCAGCAGCTTGGGTCATACCTCGTACTCCCTTAAGAGATCATATTACCCCAGTTCTTCAACAGCTTCACTGGTTGCCCGTAGAAGCTAGGATAAACTTTAACATTTTATTTCTCATGTTTAAGTGCATCCATAACCTTGCCCCTCCTTATCTGTGTGATCTAATTCATATCACCACTGTTTCCCGCTCTCTCAGATCTTCATCTGCCATTCACCTTGCTGTTCCTTCTGCACATCTTATCACTCTGGGAAACAGAGCTTTCAGTCGCTCTGCTCCTCGGCTCTGGAGCTCACTTCCTTCAGTCATAAGAAATATAGATTCTCTTCCCTTATTTAAGTCACAGCTCAAAACATACCTGTTTAAACTGGCTTACTCACTTTAATACGGATTTTACTTGTTGTCAAATCTTGTTTATTGTTTTGCTCTTTTAATTTATTTTTAATCTATTTTGAATTTACTGTTTTATTGATATTTTTATTTTCTCTCTGTAAGGTGACCTTGGGTTCTAGAAAGGCGCCCTCAAATAAAATGTATCGTTATTATTATTATTATGATTAATAATAATGTTTCCTGCACCTCAATGAATCTATGCCATGAAGAATTAAGGTATTTGTGAAGCCAGCAGGAGGCCCAACTTAGTGTTGGCAAGGTGTTTGTAATTGGTTGACTGTAAAGGCAAAGTTTGATTTATTAAGACAAAGTTTAATGTAGTGTATGGGTTCACAGTTTCCAGTTTTCATCTGGCCAATTTATGTGTTCTTTCTCAATCTTTTACTTTTATTTGTGAACCTGTATATATTTTTTATTGCAGCACTGCATATAAAACTAAAACTACATTATGATAGAAAGCATTGCTTGTCACGGTTTCTTTTTGGTCAAAATATAGGTGTTCACTGGTAAGTGAGGTATGTACAGTTTTTCGCACAGGGCCTTGTAGGTTTGGATTTTCTTCCCCTTAATAATAAACACCTTTGTTTAAAAACTGCATTTTGTGTTTGCTTGTGTTATCTCTCTCTAATATTTAAATTTGTTTGATGATCTGAAACACTGAAGTGTGACAAACATACAAAGAAATGGGAAATCAGGAAGGGGGCAAACACTTTTTCACACCACTGTAGTTTATATACAGTTTTGCCTGTAGACACATTGTCTCATTGAATGTAGGGACACCTGCTCTTACACCTCAGAATAAAACTAGCTAGTTTGGGCAATAAGCTTGTCACTCCTTGTGTCCATACTCTTTTTCATGTAGTTGGAATCTTTTACCCTTTCATGTGGATTAGTATGTCCCGGGTGTGATTCAAAGAATGGCTCCAATAATTTATGTTGTGAATTTTTCAACTTTTAATTTCTTAAGTTGGGAAAACACACTTTATTTCCATAAAGAAAACTGACTGCTTGTTCTAAAATGTTAAACCTCTATCAAAAAAAAAAAAATTGCCATTTTGCAAACATTCATAGCCAAAGACAAGGAGCGCCAAAGAACTCCATGACTTGATTGTCAGACACGTCTTCCACAGCAGAGACTCTGGGTCCTTCAGTAACTGCTGCTGTTGATTAATGACTGTGCACTTATCAGGTTTAATAAAGATTTAATAACGACAGGATAGGCAATCTAGTTCATTATATTGATACATATTAACACTTATTAGCTTATTAGCTGTTAATGCACATCTTTTGAGGAATAACAAATGCATTATTATCTATTGCATACGCCAAAGACCTTAATATAAAACATTGCCAGTCAAGGAATAACCCTGTATTTGTGGCTGTTATTTATAATCTCCATGTTTGGTCAAGATCTTATGCCAGGTGTACTTTCTGATACAGGAGAAATGAGCTTCACTGCATCTTTGTGGATCTAGAGAAAGCATATGATGGGGTGCCAAGAGAGGAACTGTGGTACTGCATGAAGAAGTCAGGAGTGGCAGAGAAGTATCTGATGGTGGTGCAGGACATGTATGAGGACAGAGAGATAGTCGTGAGATATGGGGTAAGAGTGACAGATGGTTCAAGGTGAGGGTGGGATTACATCAGGGACTGGCTCGGAGTCCCTGCTTGTTTGCAGTGCTGGCAGACAGGCTGAGGGATGAGGTCAAACAGGACTCTTTGTAGACTATGATGTATGCAGATGACACTGTGATCTGTAATGAGAGTAGGGGTCAGGTGGAGGCATGCTCTTGAGAGAAGAGAAATGAAACCCAGAAGACGCAAGGCAAAACCCGTGTGGGAATGGGAGGGGAATGGGAGGGAAGTTTTCATTGGGAATGACTAGAATGGATAGGATTAGCTTAGGCTGAGTGGCTTGGACGCAAAGTTAGAGAGTCGAGGCTGTGATAGTTTGAAAATGTGCAGATAAAGGATAGTTCATAAAAGATGCTGAATATGGAGCTGCCAGGCAGGAGTCAAAGAGGGAGACTACACAGATTCAGTGAAGGAGGACATGCAGAGGGTTGATGTGACAGAAGAGGATGTTGGGGATGGGGTGAGATGGAGGCAGATGATCTGCCAAAGCGATGTCTAAAGGGAGTGGCATGATGGTGGTTTAGTTGAGGAAGGAGACAATGAAAGATAGTTCCAAGGTGGTTTAAGATATTTATTCACGCATATGTCTTATCTTTCCCATCCTAAAGAGTCAGACAAAGACACAGCCTCTCCACCTTCACATTTATACCTGTTATTGTTCCACATCTGATACCACATATGGTTATGTTTAAGAGAGCCTCCTCTTGCTGGGGATCTCCTGACCTCGACCTCCCCAGACCTGCTGTCACCATTCCAGAAATATTCCAAGTCACAGGGTCCACATATGTCTTGTATGCTCCCCTATCCTAACCTTGACATGTGTACCCTAGGCTCAGTTCTATTTACAGAAAACAGCACCATTTGTTGAGCCTGCAAATGTGCCCAAAGATAGAGTTTGTTATGTGTCCATCGGTATGTGCTTGTGTCTCGTGTGCGTTAAGGCCTGTGTCTATATTGTTTGTCTGTGTGCTCACACCTATATGAGGTTATCTGTGTACATAAGTGTGTGTATCTTGTGTAGTGGGTGAAAGGAAAAAAGTCAACCTATAACAGTCATTGACCAAAAAAATATTTAAACTTTTTGGAGATTACATTGTGTATAACACCTGTGTTTCCTCTGGCAGGATTTCAGCTGAGCACTCCCCCAAACTGCAGATCAGGAGCCACAGTTACCTGCGTGCGGTGAGTGAGGTTTCAATCAATAGAAGCCTGGATACCCTGGACCCCAAAACCCTCCTCGACCCCAAATCGCTGCTGTCCTCACCCCAATACCGCTCACGCAATGAAAGCTACATGAGAGCCATGAGCACCATCAGTCAGGTTGGTTGCCATCACTGCTATCTTTATATTTACTATATATCCTATTCAGTCATTTCACCATAGTTAGAAAACAACTTTGATGTCAAACCTTCAAAGCTTTATCTTTGAAGGTTTGACATCATTTTCGCACTAGGCTCTGAAATTAAACGTCTGGCACGTGAGTGAGTTCCTGACACCGTCCTAATTCCATTACTGTATACCATTGCAGTGTCCTAGAATCTTACTGTTGCTGTTACAAACACATCATGGACCCATACTTTTGCACTGGCTGACACGCCCTTTCATAGGGATGAACACACATACTGTACACTGCTAAATTGTAAAATTTTGGGCTATTTTAGGAATATAACAGCAAAGTTTCTTTATATTTTGCTACCAATGACCCATACTTTCTTATAATTTTTTAAAGTTGTCTTGAGCAATAGTTCTTCAGGCCTTCTGGAGATCTTTTAATGTTTATCATTGGACATCGTCTGCTTTTTCACTCATTTATAGTCAAATAATTTAAACAAAACAAGGCACCTAACCCAAGTGATGAACCAATGTTTTATCTAAACACAACAGAAAACTTGGCAAAGAATCTGTTTTTGTATCATTAGGCACTTGGTGTCAAGACTGGCTATATGGCAGGCAGGAGTAGGACCCAAATGCAGGACTCGGAAATGAGAGTGTGACAAAGGACCCGACAGCTCTAGGGATTCTGCAGACAATCTGTTTTATTTCCCCTTGCAGTTGACGCACACATGCTTGCACGCACACACATGTGTGCACACATACATGTTTTTCACGTTGCTTCCATTGTGCTTTTCAGTATACTTCAGCCTGCTGTTTCTGCTCTCCAACTCTCCTCTACCTCTGGGTCCCGGTAAATAGGGGCGGCATGATTAAACAACGACTACCCAGCCTCCCCTGGCACTGCCCCCTGAAACCACTGCACCATTCCTCCTCTGTAGTTGAACTGCAGACCACACTACACCACGCCACAGAGGGATAAGGGGAGAAGTAGAACTAAACCCAAAACCCATAAGACAAGAGAATTTCAAATTAAGAAAGAACATAACTAAAACTGAGGAAAAGGCTAAAACACACAAGCTTTACACTGAGACAAAAGACATAAACAAACATGGAGATGACTAAAAGAACAGAAACAAAAGGGGATCAACAAACCTATTAACTAAAGCAAGCAAGAATTAAAGGTATGGAAAAAAGGAAATTCTTAAACCCAAAGAATGTAAACATAACACCATAAGCAGCATACTAAGGAACTCAAATTTAAATCCCATCACAAAACCAAAACCCAGAGTGAACCTGTCAGGGTGTGGAGAGGAGAGGTGGCCCCCAGCGCAGACAAACAGAGGTGTAGGCGGAGGATAAACTGAAAGCGAGCCTTTATTTGGGCTGCGCAAAACACTATAAACAAAAGGCGACAGGAGATTACAATATACTAGCAAAGACCTAAACTGGGATAGCTATACTTAACGGTGCGAAATACATAGAAAAACAATACAGAAACTAATAATATAAAAAAAACTGGGAACAAGGAACCTGAGGCATGGAAACACGGGGAATGCATGCAGGGGGATGAACAGAATGATGAACAGAAGAAAACGCAGACAACCCAACGAGGAACAAGTCCAAAACAAAATATCCACAGAAAAAACTATAGCTCATGAAAACAGTCCAAAACAGAATGTTCACAAAAGGCGCCGGAGCTCACAAAACAGTTCAAACACAGTTCAGGGGGCCGGCCTGGAGGTTGACGGCACAGACATAGTTCAGGAGGTCGGCCGCATGAAAAGCCACCAGATGGTGACATAGCAGCCGCAGGCAGTTGAACGGCCTGCGGCGTGGCTGTTGCAGGTGGTGGATCTGATGGCGGCGTGGCTGCCGCAGGCGGTTGACCTGATGGCGGCGTGGCTGCCGCAGGCGGTTGACCTGATGGCGGCGTGGCTGCCGCAGGCGGTTGATCTGGTGGTTGAGTGGTAGATGGAGCTGATGGCTGGACGGACTCACCAGAGTCACCAGCAGAGACGGAAGACTGCGTGGAAACCGTGGACAGCTGGATGGATTCTCCAGAACCGCCAGCGGACGCAGCAGGCAGTGAAGCTGCAGGTAATGGCTGGATGGTCTCACCAGAGCCGCCGGTGGATGCAGCAGGTGGTGAAACTGCAGGCGATGGATGGACAGACTCTCCAGAGTCGCCATGGAAGCCATGGAGTGCTGGCACGGCTCACCATAGCCCCCAGCGGGAACAGACGGCTATCATGGCTCAGCAGAGCCCCCAGTGGGAACAGACGCAGAGCCAGCAGGTGCGGAGACCCTTGGCTGAACAGGTGGCTGAGCAGATGACTGAGCTAGTGACAGAAGTCGAGGCTGTAATGGTTGTTGTAGTGGTGGTTGAAGTGATTCTCCTTAGCCTCCAGTGAATGAGGAATACGGCTGGACGGGCTCACTTGAGCCTCCAGCAGAGACAGAAACGGGTGCAGGCACCTGCTGGACACTAGCCGCTCCCACCTGAGGAGTTGGTATGGGTGCGTAGGTTGGCTGTGTTCTGGCTGGCTCACCTCAGGGACCGGCACGGGTGCCAGGGCAGACCAGACACCAGCCACTCCCACCCGCGGAGTAGATACGGGTGCATGAGTGAACTGGTTCACGGCTGCCCTCACCCTGGGAGCCGGGACAGGCAACTGCAACGGCTGGGCAGCTGCTGTCCCCACCCGAGGAGCTGGTATGGGTGCAGGGACTAGCAGAGCCTCAGCCAGCCTGGAAACCGGAGCAGGGACCATCTGGGCCCTAACCCCCCCTCACCCGGGAAACTGATATGGGTGCAGGGGAAGGCTGGACTGCAGCCGCCCTGGGAACAGGAGCACAGAGAGGCAGAGAAGCAGGCTCAGAAAACAAAGTCACAGCAAACATTGGTTTTAAACTTTTTCCTCCATGGCTAACAGTCTTTGAAAAAACAGTTTTTGATTTAACAGTTCTGGGGGTTGTAACTCCAGGCTCGGAAAGAGCAGGGTGAAAACAGTCTTTAAAGTCCATAGAGCCAGAATTAGCTATCTCAGAATAAACAACCTTGGGTTTGACAGTCTTAACAGTTTTTGAAGAGTGATTGTCTTTAATTTTAACCAGCTCATGAGGAGCATGAGAAAAATAGTCATTTTCACTCACCACCGGGAGTTGCTCAGTGAGGGAAAAGTAACGGTGGCGTGAGCACCGCTTTCTCTGGGAGGATGAAGCCGGTGAGCCAGGCAACTTAGCCTCCAGTGCGCAGTTTGGCAGCGCTGAGGTTGGGGAGCGCGGACATGAAGCAAACTGGAGAACTCCCACTTGAAGCGGCCGAGGCTTGGGTGCTGGCGGAGCAGCAGGTGAAGCAGCATGACATCTCCGAGGACCCCCAGACCTAAACGAGTCCCATGAAATATGTTCTCGTAGTCGGGGGTGAGACATAGCTTCCACCTGAGCTTGTCTTCCAGCTGGGCAAAATCTGCGTGCTGTCGCTCATGCAGTTCAAAATCCGCTGGGTCCATTATGTGGTTGGGTAAACCGTGTGGATAGGAGAGGAGGACCCCAGCGCAGACAAACAGAGGTGTAGGCGGAGGATAAACTAAAAGTGATCCTTTATTTGGGCTGCACAAAACACTATAAACAAAAGGCGATAGGTGGCTACAATAAACTAGCAAAGACCTAAACTGGGACAGCTAAACTTAACAGTGCAAAATACATAGAAAAACAATACAGAAACTAATAATACAAAAAACCAGGAACAAAGAACCTGAGGCATGGAAACACAGGGGGATGAACAAAGAAAACGCAGACAACCTGACAAGGAACAGAGGTGAACACACACAATATATACACACCGAGGGAAATGAGGAAATTGCACACAGGAGGGAGACCCAGCTGAACCTAATTAGACAAGACGAGACAATGGGGAAGCAAAACCCAAAACACTGAACACAGGATGCGAGACTCTCCAAAGTAAAACAGGAAACACGAGACAATGAGACATAAGGCGAGGAGAGGCAAAGGAACAGAGCAGAAACCAGGAACAATAAATATAACAGAAAACCATAATAAAAAGAGGAAAACTAAACCAAAAACACTGGGTCGCAGGACCATAACAGAACCTAAAGAACAGGAGAATAAAACAAAGACAATCAAGAATACACAACTATAGAAAAATCTAAACATCCCATCAAACTTAAAACCCTAGATACATAACCCAGTGACCATGGCACTTACCAACAGCCTCTTGCAAAAGTATATAATTTGCTGCAGTTGTTTTAGTCGAATCATTGAAAAATACCAAATATAGTTTAACAGTTACATATTATTTATTAATACAGTTTGCACTTCTCACTTACACAATGTCAGTCTTACTTTTACTGTTTTTAACTAACTTCATTTTTACTTTTCTTTGCTTTTTTTTTTATCACTGTTGTAAATACATAAATTGCTGGTCTATCTCATAGTATAAGTGACACAAAATACAAATCAAACAGGAAGCCAGTTCAAACTAACTAAGCCAACTCTATTCAAAGACACTAAAGAACAAAAACTGGGGAGCAGAATGACACCTGGGAACTAAACAGTACGCTCTGACAAAGACAACAGGGAAGGTAGCAGTAAAAATACACATAGGAGATTAGGACAAAGAGGAAACAGTTGGGAAACAGTGGGAGCAAATCAGGAATAATGAGACAAGTGAAGCTAAACAATGCACACGAGACAAGAGACAAGTGAAGGACAAATAAAGAAGTGGCAATTCAGTTTCTGAGGCCTGTTTCCACAGTCTGCAACTTGGGCCCTCTCTGATTCGATGATCTAACTCTGTGTGTTTGACTACTCAGCTTGGTAGCTGAGGCAGGTTGCTTGCCTGCGAGGAGCGTGCATGTTGTGGAGAGGCAGGTAGTTGGCAGGTACTTTATTGATGTCAAACCCTTCTGGGAATCCTTTATGATCAAGATTGTTCTGTCCTCTGTTAGCCACTGGATTCTTATTTGTGCTACCGGGCAATCAGGGAGAGCTGTTACTTTCTTCAGCCAGTAGGCATGGATCAAGTCAGGACCTGGTGCTGTGTAGCTCTTCATTCTGGAGACTTCTTGTTGGATGTCTGCCTTTGTGATGTTGACTGGCTCTTGCTTTGGGAGGTTGCTGTCGTCACCAGTTACCAGCCACTTGGCACTGGTTTTGTTCGACATCTGTTTTCCCCAGATATTCTTCGAGTATTGTTTTAGCTCAGGGGGATCTTCGCTTGTGCTGCTGTTCTCTTGTAGCTGGGAGTATACTCTGGATTGATCTTTGGAGAACAGACCATTTTCTCTTGGCCTCTGATCTCTTGTATATATCTTTAGCCTAGTGGCCAGGGCTGTGAGCCATAACTGACCTCTACACATTTACAAGCGTCTTCTCTGATCAGACTCTGTCATTTACATTGCTGTCTTCTACCAGGGTTAGCTCATTATATCCATATTGCTCACTTTTGTTCCCGTTATGCTGCCGCCTCTGGATCTCCAGTTTTGATAGTAGCTTCTGTGGATGTTTTTGTGCAGAGCTACCCTGTGCTTTCTGGTCAGTATGGAGGTTGGCTTTCTACACAGTTAAAATATGATTTGCATATAGCCTCTTTCATTGAGCTGGTGGGCAGTAGTATTTCTCATCAGTATGTACTGATTTCCCAACTCTGAGTCGGTATGGATTTAGTTATATATCTTTCACTTATATTCCAAGATATTAATGCAATATCTTACAAAATATCTCCAATAACACAAATAGCTCTAATATATAAATATTCTGATATATTACATAACATTAAATATAAGTCAAGTTGAAATTGAGGTGCCTTGAGCTCTGTTCTCTGTAGAGGATGTGCAGACATTAAGGGTATACAATTATTGCTCTCTGTACTTATGTTTTAGTTGGAGGACTTGTACAAAGAGAGAGCCACAGGCAGGAATGATTTCCCGTGTTGTTCATTGGTGGATTTGAGTATTCTCGGTCTCTCACTGAATGTGCTCCTGTGATTAGCCAGCACATCATGGAATGGACCTCCCACCAATAATTACATCTATCCCCACTGCCGTCTTTTTCTGCTTGTAAACCACTACTATGTCTGGTTGGTTAGCCATCACCAGTGTGTCTGTCTGTATCTGGAAGTCCCACAACATTTTAACTTGGTCATTCTCAGCCACCCTGGGCGTTGTATCCCATTTTTACTTCAGGACTTCTAGGCCATACTCAGCACAGGTGTTCTTGTATACCATGCCAACCACTTAGTTATGACAGTCCATGTATGCCTCGAGTGCTAGTGTCTTGCACCCTCTGCTGTTATGTACTAGATTGTCTCAGGGGCATCTTTGAACAGCCTGCACCTGGGATCTTGCCTGGTGTGGTAAACCCTAGCTTCTATGGATCTTGTGCTTAAAGTTTGTTCCTGTGCTGCCATGATTAGTGCCTCTGTGCTGTCTTTTGGTCCGGCTTTGTCCATCAATTGGTAGGATTTTTTGATATCAGCCTCTTCTTCTATCTGTCGGTGGTACATGCCATGCAGGGGCCTCTCCTTCCATGATGGTTCCTGTTCTTGCTCATCTTTCTCAGGTTTCTGCTGCCTAAGGTATTCACTGAGCACATGATCAGTTGTAGCCATGTACTCATGGATCTTTGCAGTTTCATCCTGGATAGTGGTTTTGACACTCAGTAGTCCTTAGCCTCTTTATTTCCCGCTTACACTATAGTGTCAGGCTGCTAGATTTGGGGTGAAACCCATCCTCTGGACTTGCCTTACTCTCTGCAGATATTTTGTGTTGTGGGTTTCCTAGTGGTCTCTTCATCGTTGCCATTTTTCTGTGGGATTCCAAGGTACTTGTAGCTTTCCTCAATGTCCGTAATGTTGCCTTCAGGTAGTGCAACCCCTCAGTTCTAATTACATTCCCTCTCTTTGTTAGTATCCAACTTCACTTCTCCAGCCTGAATAACATTCCAATATCGCTGCTTTAGATCCTAGTGGTGTGGATCAGTGTCTCGTTCACTCCTGGCTTACAGCTTGAAGTCATCCTTGTAGAGGAAGTGGCTCACAATTGCTTCATTTCCTAGTCAGTGTCCGTAGCCAGTCTTGTTAATGAGCTGGCTGAGGGGGTTCAGGCCTATGAAGAACAGGAGTGAGGAAAGAGCATCTCCTAGGTAAATCCCACACGTGATGACAAAGTGTACATCTGGCTTGAAGTTGGCCTCTAATGTTGTTCGTGATATTCCCCGTCAAATTTGGGATGAAGGGTCCTGGTGATCTTGTACAGTTCTAGGCTTTTCAGAATCCATGTGTGAGGTATTGAGTCATAGGCTTTCTTGTAGTCGATTCAGGTGGTGCACAGGTTGGTCAGTCTGGTCTTACAGCGACTGTTCTATCTACCAGTTGCTCGTGTTTTGCCCCTATGGTGTTTCTGCCAATTCCTTTCTGGGCCCCACTCATGTATTGAGCCATGTGCCTGTTCTTCTTAGCCGCTATGGCTATTCTATATTTTTTCCCTTCAACTGAGAGTACACCTTAGATGGTTCAGTACAGAACATCTTGTTTATTCTCATTCTATATCTCTGGTATACCTCTTCAGGTGGGTAGCAAGGCTTTGTGTCTTTAGTTGGCAGTTTATAAGGCCTCAGGAATGGGCATCTTGCAGTACTATTTAGGCACTCCCTTTCTTTAGTACACCTTTCTGCAGTTCTGATAGTTGTCAAACGTTCCTCCGTGCTGCCTTGATCTTTGTCTACTTCTCCATGGAGAATGCTGTCTTCTAGCCAAGCATCTCAATGGTAACTGTTGCTTTGGCATATATCAGCTGGTTAGTCACAGTAGGGATTCTCCATAATGCTGCATTCATGTCTTCTAGTAGACTTCCAGAGTGTACTTCATATAGTCTTGATAATCAGCCACCAAGGGTCCAGATTTCCAGCTTAGCCATGATCCTCTCTTTCAGGTCAGCTGCTCTTGCATTCAATGCCTTCAGCGCACCAGTTCTTGGGGCAGGGTACCCAATCTTGAAAAGTGATTGAGTACCACGCTCCCCCCTGACCTAATCTCCTGGCTCGCCTTTGCTGTAGCATTTGTGGTGTGCCTTGTCAATCTCTAGTTGTGATAGCAGTTGCTTTTTCTGGATGATGGACCACTGAGCAAGTAGTTGTTTTGATGTTATTGAAGACTCAATATGTAACCCCTTCTGCTGGGACTACATCCGTAATAGCCTTCCAACAGCTCCCTATTGTCATCCCTTGTCCACTTATGCCTTCTTGTTCCAGTAACCTACTTCACATTAGTGTGTCCAGGTTCCTCAACACCTAACGTGGACCTTGTTAACGGAGGCGACGTCTTAACTGCAATGGCTTCAGTTATACATTTCTCACATAAACTCCTAGGTAGGGTTGAGTAGAATGGGGGGCCCTAGCCTGGGGACCCTTACTGGATGCATGCCCTGGTTGGGAATCAAACCCCCAACTACTACGCTATCCAGCTGTATGTATATGGCTTCCCATCGGGGAATTGAACCCCAGTTACATTCAGGCGTGTGTTAGCATAATGCCAAACAGCAAAGATATAATCTTAGTGATGCAATTGATGCTGTTCCCTCAATTTGCGAAGGGTTATAGGGCACATTTGATGAACTGCCCTTCTGACAGTCTGATATGAAGTTTTAACCAATAAGCTTTCATTTTTCCCACCTTAATCTTACCTTAACACATCCCTAATTATCACTGAATTGCCTACATTAACCAATTCAGTCTTATCATCTGAATGGATCCATCCTAAAAAAACCCACAACTTGTCACAGTAGGCATTTGTCCTATAGTATAAATCTATGTGATTATAATGTGATTTCAATGTATGTTAATGTGAAAGTTATAACTCAGCACAAATTTAGAAACTAAATTTTAGGATAAAAATTACATAATAATAATACAGTAGGCCACCTGTTTGTCTATGCATGTGATGACCAGATGGTGTTTAAAGAACTATTAGAATTCTACTTTTTTATCAGTGGAAAAGCAGTGGAAAAAATTGCATGCGCTTCTATCACCTTTATAATTTCCTGCCACCCAACATGCACTGATGATAGGCAAAAGGTACATATAAGACAGTGTTTAGGCTGATTAAGGGGTGTTGAACATCCAGTCAATCATTGCACCTATGGCAACTGTTCCACTGATTGCACTGCTTTTTAAAAATGTCAGAATATAAGCTTTGTCCAGCAGGATCAAAAATGCTACCCTAAACCATGCGATACTTTAATAATTTCAGTGATTTGAAATTTGACTTGTATTGAGGTTTCCTCATTGTCCTCTGTCTAAATTATTCCATCTGTTTGTCCTTTTCCTCATTTGATTTCCATCAGCTGAGTGAGGTGGAAGTGAATGGGCAGATTGAGCAGGTGTGTGAGCAGGTCTACAGTGAGATGCAGTCTCAGGCCATGGAGGCTGCCATGGACAGCATCGACACCATGGACACACTGCCTATGCCGGGATGCTTCCGGATGCGGAGCCACAGCTATGTAAGAGCGATTGACCAGGGCTGTGGGGAGGAGGAAGGAGAAGGAGGGAGACCACTGCTTCTGTTACCATCCTCCCCACCACGTACATCTGCAACCACAGTCAGGACTATCCAGAGCAGCACGGGTAGGGAATGGATGTCCAGTCACTATGTTTCTGTGAATGTGTTGCTTGTTGTTGTTGGTTTTTAAATTATTTTTTTTAACTTTTTTTTTTATACCAGGGACCACAGGGAGAAAAACCTGTTGTCCTGGGCCTTGAGTCTTTATGTTAATGAACAAGTGTGAATCTCTTTGTACTGTTTGGTGAAATCTGGTGTGAGATGATTTAATCACTTCAAATGCCACTAAAGAGTAAATATCACTCATAAAGGGAAAATGGATGCTGAAGAATTGCTTTTAGGTCAGTGACGTCTTGTTGTGCAGCTTTGAAGTGCATCACTAAGGTGACCTTTGTTTGACCACAAAAATCTTGGCTTTGAGGAAACTAGAGAGAATTTTGCACAGTGTTGGAAATTGTGCTGCATTGCTGTGGATTTGCCTTAAAAAAGTCAAAGCTTCACACAATTTAGTTTATGTTATTTTTTTTTTGTTATTGCTATCACAAAAATATAAAAGATTTTGATTTTGAGACTGGTAGAAAAAAAATTAGCTAATTTTATTTTGTAAATCAGTTTTTAAAGTTGTTGTCGTTAGTTATGTGGGCTGACATCCTAGCAAGGCAGACAATAACTTAATAGCTTTATTGTGGTCTTTTATTTGTCGACTTCACTGTAGCTTCTAGTACAGGGGTCTCAAACTTGAGGCCCGGGGGCCACTTGTGGCCCATGTCACCCCTACTTGAGGCCCGTATATTGACGTGAAGAAATATAATGCAATTAACTACTAAATCCTCCCTAACAGAAAAAGTAACTTTTTTCTGTTAGGGAGGATTTGTTTGTTGTTGAATGCAATGTTAAAATAAGTTCTTTAAAAAGCAAAAAATTATTTAATATGAAGGCAATACGAGCAGAGAGTACAAACATGTTGAGGGATTGGCTGTATTAGTTCAGTGAGAGAGTTATTTGTAAAGAAACAATTTTCACTAGCAGTCAAAAACTAGTGTGTACACTTATGTCTGCATTTTTATTTTGGTAAATATGAACAAAATTATAGCAGAAGTGCTGCCACCTGTCTGGCCAGAAAGAGAGGACCAATGTGATTATTTGGTAGTTCAATGAAAGGCTTCAGTTAAGAGTGAGGAAAAAAAAATGCGTTCATGTTTGCAGTTTTGTCTTGTTATTTGAAATTTAAAAAAACCCAAAACAAAACACTACATTTTCAGAAATATTTGTGGGTGTTTTCTTGCTTGTTTGTTTGGGTTTTTTTTTACTACTTGAACACTAAAGTGGCCATCCAATGAGATGACAGTGCCAGCAGTGGCCCACAGCTCATTTAAGTTTGAGACCCCTGCTGTAGTAGGTCCTAACAGTTTACACACTAATGTGTGTTTTTGGAAATGAAAAAGTACAAAAAAGACAGAGATTGGAGAGTTTACGTTTCACTTCCAGCATTAGCTCCCCTTCCCCCTACTGTCACTAAATGTCATTAAATAATTATTATAGGCATTGTTCCGTGTAATTCTTAAGTCTTTTACAAAAATGCAAATAAATAAACAAATGGATAATCCTGAAAGTCCTCTCACTTCAAAGTTGATGTTATGACCATCCTCTCATTTCAAAGAAAGGATGGACATAACACTGATCAATGGCAAAGCATTTACGTGGGGCTGCTGCTGATCAATATTAAAAAGCTGGTGGGGACGATGATACTCCCTTGCATCAAACACCTTCAGCCTGATTTTCAGCATACAGGATTTATGGAGACATCTTTGGGCCTGAAACACCGCTTCAGTTGGGGAAAATGTGGGCATTTGAAAATCCCATGTACAGACTGCTGAAGGCTAATACTTGAGAAGAGGCTGATAGCCTATTCCCAACCGTGGTTTTAGAGCTTATCAGACTAACAGTAAAATATGTTATTAATGCAATAATTCAGGAACACTGACGTGAAATCTGCAAGGGCTGTGAGGTTGCCCATCCCAAATTAAAATGGCATTCTTATCGCTTTCCTTTGGAAAAAAAAATAATATATATATATATATATATATATATATATATATTATGTTCATATTGTCCATTCTGTAAAATAGTCAGATGTCTATTCATATTAATGTACAGAATTCACCTGCTTGCTGCTTCTACTGCACATTCACCC
>VVHJ01004957.1:3644-17477 GCA_015107715.1 Tylochromis polylepis | reverse complement strand
TTTCCCTTTTTTCCCCCCCCCCCCCCCCCCCCAGTCAGGAATGGTTCTACTGCCAAGATTTATTAATTCATTAAGATTTCTATTCAGAACAGCTAGGGAACATTGTGTTCCTTCATTTTATACAATGCGAGGCATATAAATAACCGGCTTAGTGTGCAGGACTGTGTGGGTCGACAACACCAGGGATTCAATCTATTGTCTGTGTTTAACACTAAATGGCTCAAGGTACACAAATCCTCACCTATCTTCCTAAATACACATGAGCTGGTGAGCTGTTTCGATGAAGACAATGGTACAGTCGACACATGCAGAAATATCATTAATCCATTGTTACGAGAGAGTTCAGTAAGTCATCTCCAATTGTGTGAACATAATAATCATGTTATAGTCGATTTCATGTAAGCCTGTGATGTTATTCGCCTTACGCTCAACATTATTAATTATTTTGTCACTAAAATGGCATGCCAATTTTTAAAAGTAAAGAAAAAAAAAGGAGGCGTACTAGCCAGAACATTTATTCTGCAGAAGATCAAGTTTCCGCTCATTTATTCATGCCCCTCATGCAGCAAGGAATCCAAATAGCAATCAAGACGAGAGCTTTGGAGAGATGTAGAGAGATGGATTTACATCCAAACAGCTTGAGGGTACTGGCTTTAACTCTACTTAGGATTGGATCAGAATCCAATTCTAGGAAGCCTTCTCTTTTGAATCGTAAGCCACAGTATTTCAACAGATATGGCAAACTGTCGACAAACACTCAATGGAGACTGCGTGTCTGATTTTAAAATACTCCCAACGTCCCCAGATTTCATTGAACTGTGCAATGAACATTTATTCCACCTTTGATTCAACCTTACCATTCACCGCTGCGCTGAGCCTGATATGGACACACAGTATGTAGGTCATGCATTTTGCAAAATGTAATAAATTCTGCATACCTCTATGCAGCTGTTATAGTGTATAATTATTCTTAGTAAATACAATAACTATAAAAAATAAATAAATAAATAAAGCCAGCACAAACATGCCCACACTCCCGACTAATGGCTGTTTACTCCAATGTCATTACTTGACATTGTAATGTTGGGTGGTCATGAAGATGTGTCTACTGAACACAAGTAAACAACTTTAGTCTCTTATATATCAGAGATGGTCGTGACTCCCAGAACCACTCTGTCAGCAGAGGAGCATGTTGTGGGTGTATCTACCAGGCCAGGGCCTGAATTCCAAACAGGCATGGGTGGCTGGGGTATTAGAGGGAAAGGAAGGTTAGGAGCAAACAAAAGACCAGGTGATGTAAAGAATTAGAAGTATTCGCAGTGTGCTCCTGCATTTTGATTATTTTTTTCAGAAATCTATCAATACTGCTGGTTAAATTGCTCACAGCAGCTCTGATGTGAATGGTGATTAAAAATGATCACAGTTTTGCTGGACAATTAGTGTAAGTAGGAAAGAGCGAGGTGCTATTCTTTTTATAATCACAGCCATGGCGAATATGTGAGCAGAATTCACAGCTGCAGGGTACTGGAGGAGGAAGGAGGCGTAAAAATGGCTGGCAAACTCAGAAGCATACAGGGTACGCTTTCACTCTGAAAAGCAAGTGAAAGCTTGCCATGAAGGAGCGAAACTGATATTCAAAAGGCAGACAAACCTGTACTGGTTAAACCTTTAGCCTGAATCGAGGGATGCTATCATACAAAATTATACGCGGTATGAAGTTCACATACACTCATCATGGGCATGAATATAATGGTAGTTTTGGGCTTTAAATCATTTCTTTGAACAGTTCTTTTTCCTAGGTGGAGTGATTGCACACCACACATCTTTAATGATTAAAAAAACAAAAAACAAACTGGGTGCACAAGTTTTCTCTAATCCACATAGGGTCAAAATTATACAGGCAAACTCATACGTACATTCACCTAAAACTTTTAGTAATTGATGCTCAAGGTTCTACAATGCCTTTTAACTTGACAAGGCTGTCCACATGGACAAGCCAAGTGCCTTCTGGAGAAAAGTTTTGTATATAGTGCTAAACAAATTTATTAGCTCAACCATTATAAAAATGAGAAAACAAACACTATGCAAATACTTTTTAGAATTCTGTCAAAAAACCTGTTAAAAAATAAAATTCACTGAAATGTAATCAACATTTTTATACCCAGCACAGTGGACTTCTCTGAGAACTCATTAATAAATCAAGCATAACATTCAACCATTAAAACTAATCTGTCTGTTCAGAAATGCAAGTAAATAACTAGTTTTACATCTTAATCAAAAATAGTATGTGCCTTAAAACAGTAAATTTGAAAATAATGAATAACAACAATAATTACATTTTGTTTATAAAGCTATACTTTTGATTAAAGAGCTTGCACATATCGGTGGATTAATAATTACAGAAACATTAAAATAATTTTGGTAAATACCAATAATGTTAATTTAGGGCGTCATGATTTTGCCTTTCTCACAATTTAATGACCATGATTGATGCAATAATAAAAACACACGCTGCACCAACAAAACACAAAGCAAAAAATTGTGTTGCTCTGTGCTACAAAGCCACACAATTAACTTATTCGACTACCTCAAAATACACCTCAAGAAATAGTATAATGAATGCATAAAGTACAAGAAAAACAATTCAGTGGTTGCCAACGTAAATCGGAAAATACTCAACTTAGTGGACAAAGATGTGTTATTGCATCATTTTTCAAAGTGCAAAAACCTGCACTGTAGTCAAAAAGCCACGGGAGAAATTCAGAAGGATCTCACAGCAGTCGACTACTTTGCTATAGTTTTATTTACATTCATGGTGGCGGTATAACAAATGGAGTGACTTTATATTTAGCTTCTAAGAGATGTAGGTCAAGTGAATAAATGCATGATTAAAACAAATTATTTAATTAAATAAGCTATAATTAACAGGAATGTAGTCCAATGTAAAAGTAAGGAAAACGCATGTAAAGGAGTCCTAAAAGAACCCTAAAAGAAGATTTCATTTTCTTAAGGTCATCTTAAGAAATAATAAAATAAATAAATGTAACAGAAATGAATAACTGACTCCATATCACCTTCTCATGCTTATTATTTTAGATAATAGCCAAATTGTACTTTTGCAAAACATCCCAATATCAGCAAAGTTTACATTTTCTGTGAAATTTTGTCGAAAGTTAGGGTTAAAGAAGTTACCTTAAAGTAAACATTTGTGCCACACGCTATCAAATCCCCTCTAGGTATTTCAAACAGCTTTAGATAAAGCAACTGAAACAGTGATGGGCAAATGAAATGTAGCACGACAAGACAGTTGGCTGTCTCCGTTTCTTCCATGTGTGACTAAAGTTTGCGCAAACTGTCAAATCTCATCTTGCAACATGATGATGTTCAAACTCTGTAGTCTCACTCATTCAATAAGAGGAGCAGACAACTCTCTCTGGAGGAAAAGAGCTCCCAAAACTAGAAAGCAAGGTCAAACACCTTTGATTGTTCATCTTAAAAAAGAAACAGGTTTCTGTTATTATTTTATCTGTAGCGTTAGTGATGGATGCCTTCATTCTGCTACAAGGTGGCTTCATTAATTAATCAAACACCAGCTTTTTATCTCAGGCGGAGGTGTTCCACGGTGGTTTCCTTTTCATTCATCCCTCCGACTCAACCACCTAGATGTGATATTTATGCTTTTGAGTCACACTGTGCAGTGAGAATTTCAGCCAGTAACAGCACCCACCTGCAGTGAAGATGAATATGTAAATTTAAAAAAGTAGGTCAGAGATCAAATTTCATCAGGTAGAATCACAGCTGAAATATCCTTTCGCCAAGTAGGGTTTTTTTTTTTTTAAGCCAATCTGATTCTAGTGCGACCTTATGGATGACTGCCATCATTCAGGTTTAGATGATAAAAGTATTCAGTCGCCATTCATTTATCGCCAGGAGCATAAAGGCAAGAATCCCTCTCAGGCCAATAATTTAATTAATGCTGCCAGATGAAGGTAGGACATTTGAGCCTAAGAGAAATTCATGCTGGGGTTACATGTACTGAACTTAACACTTGGGCAGTGACAATGCCTGCAAACGTCTGCCTCTAACTCCTCCTATCACAGAGAACCAAATGGCTGGCTTAGTGGCCCAATGCTATTAAAACTGCAAATATGTTCGAGCTTAATTTTATTTTCATTACCTTGGTTTGCTTATTTTAATTAGTGGCCCTAATCTGCAATTAGCCCAGAGGTCAGCTATACCCACAGCTTTGAAAAAAAGGCATTGTTTTGAACAAAATTGTCTGGACATGTATTTAATTAGACTGTTAACCCTTGAAATGTCAGTGTCACTCAGTCCTATGCTGTCTTATTAGAATGATAAAGGAAAAAAATATTATAGACTTCAGTATTTGATGAATATGAATTCATTTAATTTAACTCCTGTTAGCAAGAAAAAAGAGGATCAATGGTGATACCATAATGAGGTCAATGCACACCATGATAGTCACTTACACCATTAACAATATCAAATGATACCGCTTTGCACTTTCTGTTATTCCACCTCTCATTTCTTCATGTTTTGCTAAGAAGCTTTCTCATCATTTCTTTAAGTAGTCTTCAGAAATGGTTCAGGTTTTTGAAGGACATTCAAAGCTCTTATTTGGATGTTGGCTGCCTTTTGCTTTGTTCTTTATCAAGATGATCAGTAATCTTGAGTTCAGGGGAGGCCAATCCATGACTTGCAATGTTCCATTGTGTGTTTTTCTATTTTCTACTGCCAGTACAGTAAAAGGTATTCTTTGGCGGCTTTGGCAGTGTGTTTGGGATCATTGTCATTCTGAAATTAAAGCTGTTGCCAATGAGATGGTTTCCAGATGGCATCACAGGGTGGATCCAAATCTGTCTGTATGTTTCTGCATTCATAATTCTTTTAGTTTTGACATGATCCCCAACACCACTGGCTGAAATGCAGCCCCAAACCAAACAGAGCCCCCACTGTGTTTTACAGATGGCTGTAGACACCCACTTCTGACTATTTTAACCAAAAATTTGTATTCATGACTCCATCAGACCTGTTGTCATTGATTTTCATTCAAGTTCTTGTTTAATTTGGCATACCTCAGCCTTCTCGCCCTGTTTCCCTTCCCTTAAGAATGGCTTCTTAGAGTTAGGTGCGTTTTTTATGCTTGAATGATTCATAGATCAGTGTTGAGTGACTTAATAAACAAACAAAAAGAATATTTGAATCTCTGAAATCTTTGGAAGAATCATTCAAAGAAAGGTGAGATACAACGACCCCTAGAGATAAGCGGTGTGTACATAAAAAAAAATATATATATATTTTTTTTGTACTGTTTAAGTTACAGAGTTAAACTGACACCTGCACAGTCTCCCAGGAGAGCCTTTACAAAATTAAGAGGCTTCTTTTGTGAGACGAGTAAAACAGCTGTATGAGCACGTGTCCATACAGTGTAATATTTTTAATAAAGCTAATTTCTTGCTTCTTGCTGCGTAATTATCCTCTCTTGTTCGAGTTTCCATGTCAGCTAATGTCGTTATCTTAATACAGATTTTAATATGCCCAGCCCCTCATCAATAACCCACACTCCTGGGTGCCTGGTGAATACAGCCTGATGTGTGACATCAGAGCATGAATGATACAGTAGATTGGGACACAATCCAAATGCTTCTCTTTTTACTTCACAGGAGGAGAAGTGTGCCAGTGTGGAGAAGAGGCAGTGAAGAGTGGCCACCAGCTGGCTAAAGCTCTGCCTGCTGTGGCCAAATCAGTCGCTCCAATGGACAACTTTAATTCATTCATTCTGCTTCCTTATCTTTAGAGATGAGCACATGTGTCACCAGTCACCATGTAGAGAGAAAAGGGAAGAGGCAACTTTGATGAAAAATACAAGCATGAAAAACATACTGACAAAATGCTCTGAAAACAGGCGCCGACTATTTGAAGCTACAGAGCACAAAATATTGAAGAACTTTTTGCTCCCATTTGAAGAAGCCGACAACCAAAGTCCTACTTCTTAACGGCAGCTGCATTTTTGCTTCTCTGGGTCTTGTACCTATTCAGCACCCTGAATGCTAAACAGCTGCAATAAAACACAGGACCTTTCGTGTGTGAAATGCTTGTGAGGCTAGAAAAATCTGACAATGTTTGCAGTAGCTCAAACACCATGTAAATAATTATGAAATACTTTATTTACAACTAAAAAGGTAGCCTCAGAGATGTACAGTGTGTGCTCAAACACTTATCAGACACCTTCTAGTCTTACCGCGCACAAATTATGAATGAAAATGTGTATACGTGTCACACAAGAGCTCTATCAGATATTTCATGTGTACCGCGGATGCCCATCAAACTGTCTCACTAAATCAGTGGTGCAAAACCAATGGCCCGAGAGCCATAACTGGCCCAGCAAAATCTCTGAACTGGCCCACTTGATGGGTTTGCAAAATGTGAAACTTGCAGAAAAGTCATAAATATTTTAATTTTTTTGGTAAGATGCACTGCTATTGAGGTGTGACGATGCCAGCATTACAAGTCAGAATGTGTGAAAAGTTAAAAGCATTTCTCAAAAAGTTGTTCATTTATGAAGTAAAGTTTTGTTGTTGTTTGGTCAAAAAATAGTCGAAATGCACAAAGGTTTTCTCTCTTTGCAGATCACTAAATTGTATTGAAACAAATCCACATGCTTATTTTTCTTAAGACAGCTCATGCAGGGTATTCCCTCCTTTCCTAAATTACGTGAAATTTTTGGATTTAGTTTGTGTATTTTATATTAAAAGAAAAGGGCAACTGTGGAGCCTCCTCTTAATTGGTCATTCGGCAATGACTTTATAGCATCTGTATCTTTAATGATACTTCACCTAAATTTAAGGACTGCGTGCCACTTTATGAATGGTGATATTTTTCCTACTTCTCTAGTGCACACACACACAAAAAAACCCTTTTAAGATCCATTGGATTATTTAAAAAATGAATTATCATCGACCTCACTGAAGGCTGTGTTACTTCATTCCTGAAAAGAAAAACTTTGGAGATAATGGCTTTCAACTGACATCGACTCTAAAAATCTCATTTCAAAGTAATCGCTCAACATCCACCTGCTGCCTTTGATAACACTGTCCAACAAACTGTCTCCTTTACATTTTTCATTTTTATAGCATATTCCATAAAGGTGTTGCAGTTAGGCTGGCTGCGTTACAAAAACTAATTATTCATTAGCCTGAAGGCTGATGTAATGTGCAAGAGGTTTTTGGTCCATACATTTAACTCCTTTGTAGTAGAAACATTTTCCATTTGTGAAGTGGAGCAACTCTGCTGTACTGAAGGATTATGTAAAATATCAGATCAAAAGGAAATTTATAAATAGTTTTCAGAAACCAATTTATACAATAAGATCAAAGGAGTCACAGACAGATATCTGGACCATTGTCATCTGTGGTATAGATCAATAGCAAAGAATGAATCAATGACAGAAACAGTTCTGGAGTGCCGTCACCCTCAGATAACTGGCCAGCAGGCTTGAACACTTGACTAAATACAACACATCCCACCCCAAGTATGGCTCAGGGGCTCAAACTGTGAAGACTTTGTCTGACAGCAAAGAAAAGTCTTCCTAATCAATTCACTCAGTTCGAATGCTAAGCCCACATAACCTCGCCGTCTCAGTTTAAAATTCAGCGTCTGACTATGACATGCCTTATCAATCACTGTGAACATCTCCTTTGTTCTGTAACATAAAGACACAGCCAGTTGTCAGAGCACTTTTCATCCTTGAACCCATGTCTCGGTAGAGCTATAAATAACTGGCCTCTGAAACTTCACTCAAACCCAGCTCATTAGAGCCAGGCATTACCCAGAAATAATGGCCGCAATTCTTGGTTTTATACCAAAGCCAGCATGAACACTGTCTTAATACACAGAGGTGGATACAGATGATATGCAGAAACAGATTAAAAATAGTTTTGAAAATGAATATAAAAACTACGTATCAATTTCTTAAAACCTGAATCAGAAAACTTGCATGATTAGCTTTCTGGATGTGACTCACTAACTGGGCCAAGATGAGCCTTTTTTCTTTCACTTCCCCCTCCCTCCCCTCTCTCCCCACATCGCTGTCGATGAGTGCTTGATAAGCTTTTCCAAAAGTGAGATTTAGCAGAGGGCATCTATACAGAAACTTCAATGAATAACAGTGAAGCAAAGGAGCACTTTTGAAAGAAAAGGGAATGGCAATAATTGTCAAGCACCCAATTCTGCTTCTACTTACAAGTGGTGGTTTCTATGTGACCACGACAGCTAAAGCCCAGTATCATTCATTAATGCCCTGGCTCCTCATTACTGTCTCCTCACACTTTTGAAAGACTCATTACCTGCATAATGGAATAGTGCTTAGAACAGTCAGACCTTTCCTTAGTGTGAATTAATCATCTACATGCACCGACAAAAAGGGAATTCTCGCATTAAATATTAAGAAACTTCTTTAGCTCTCTACTTTCTCAAACTTCTAGATAGCATACTTTCTTGAAGTGCACCGTCAGGGACACGACGCTGGCATCATTTCAGGCTGCCCCAGTGTCTTTCATGTATCTGCAAGGCCAGTGCACAAAAAAAACCCCTAAAAAACCAAACATAGGAACCCAAGGAAGAAGAAAGAAATGTACTTACAGTTGACTGTGACTTTTACTCTTTTGGTGTCGGGAGAGGCAATGTCATTTAAAGCGCTGCATTCGTAGTCTCCAGCCTGGTCCTTTGTGATCCCTGTGATGTTAAGATTCTCGCCACTGTCATACTTCCTGGCTGGAAACAGAAAAATAGAGGCAAACCACTTACCGCCATGTCTACACAGAATACAAACACGTACACGTAAGGCATTCTGTGTTGCCTGTGGTTAGTGGGTGGAAAGCCCTCATTTGGAGCAAATTATTTGTAAGTTTAAGTCTGAGTAGAAGATGCAATACAATTAGATATCGTATTGAACTCCTGATTACCTTCCTTGCATCCTAAAATAGCAGCGGACCAGCAGAGCATTTATCTGTTTATATTGATACAGCGGTAGGTAATAATGGTGTATTCCCAGTCATCCGCTCATCGTTTGCTCAACCCCACGCAATGCAGTTAGAGCTGTCCCTGAAGACAGACAGATTTGATGGCTCAATGCACATGTCAGTGCTTTACTGGCATAATAACAGTGGCATAGCCCACTTTAAACATGCAAATCCACACAAAGATGTCCACTCAACACTCAAATTAAAATACGGTAACAGAGATAGACTCACTTGGCTAATTTCTGCTACTAGGAACTGCATTAATAGTAATGAGGAGAAAAGAAGAGTGACACAGAATATGGTTTCCAGAACAATTCAGATACAGTCATCAGGAATAAATACATTAGTGGCATGAATCTGGGTATTCTTAATCATTTTATATCTGAAAGATGTAAGCTGAAAGACAGAAAGGATGTCTGTTTATAAGGCAAAGCAGCAAATGCTGGAACGTGTTCAACAGCTATGACACAGTTTTATCCAAAACAAATGAATGTAAATGAAGTTTATCTCAGCCAACATTATGGGTAAGCCACTCATTGTTTTATTTAACGCTGTAGCTAGAATTAATAGTTGAGTCACTGATGGAAACAAAATTAATGAACAACTATTTTAATAACCAATTAATCATTGCCGCCATTTATTTAGCACTCCTTTGGAACCCGTTTCTCAGTATATGTGCTTATCTTTGTCATGGGAGTAGAATGAATATGTTTGTGCTTCAGACCGTTCTTCGTGTATGAATACATCGTTTATATATAACCACAATTTCACTGGAAAATTACATATGAAAATGATGAATCGGCTAATCAACACTGAAAATAGCATAATCTGAAGCTCTATTTAACATGTTAAAGCTCGCAACAGAGAGGCCACTTAAAACAGCAGAATGGAAAAATCTGTCCAATTATTGAAAATCACGGCCAATAAGCACCAATTGACAGCAAACACATATTCTATTTAGAGTAAGATAACACCTATAAGACTGTTTAGATAATTTAGTTTGTGAGTGTGCATGTAACAAATGGTTAAAATATCTCAGCAGGCCGCTCTGTGTACATATAAGAGAAACTGTGGTAGATTTTTTCCCCAGACAACAATTAATTTCCAACCCAGTGGTGCTCAGTGTGAAATCTATTTATATAGAACCTTTCAGCCTGGTAATGGTGGTTTGGGATAGAAGATGTGTGGCCAGACTCAGAAGGCATGGGATTCAAACAGAGCGCACAATCAAGTTAAACTGAGCACAGTGTACCATACAGAAAACCACAGAGATCCAACCCTGATTTAGCAAGATCTTATAAGAGAGGACTCAGAATAAAGACAACTTATGTTTCAGAACAGCTGCCATTCTGTGCTGCCTGCAAGTGAGCTGGATTTTCTATATAATGCCACATTCTCCAACCCTGGTGGGCATCTTTTTATTTATTTATTTATTTTAATCTGCAAACTACTATGTCAAAAAACTTGAAACCGAAGGCACTGTCGATAATAAGCTTTCTCCTCACACTGTTGTGGTGGCAACAATGAAGTCCAAGAGTCTTGGCAAAGATATTGTAGCAACATAAACAACTGCAAAAAAAAGGGCAGGCTTTTGAGAAAACAATCCATAAATAAGCACTGAATGTGTCTGAAAAACCACACCAGTTAACGTGCCAAGAGAGCACACGGATGGAGACATAACAAAAAGGGCTCTAACTTTGTGGCAGTGGATGGTAAGCGGCTAGGACACAGGTGAAGAAGAATCTTCAGTGGGTGCACCAGTTTTGTTTTGTCTTTGACTTAATCCCGCTAATGTGAGAGAGGGTGTGCAGCAGAGTGTGTCAATATAGTAATCAAATGGTGGAGAGTGTGTCTGATGTAATAAAAATGTGATTTTGTCTAGACAAGGTTACAGTACCAGGATGCAACGCACAGTATTTCCATGTGCTATTGAATTACTCATGTAAAGATTGCAAACCAGTTTTTATTCTAAATAATACACTGATGTTTTCTAATTTCACTCTGGCATATTTCTCATAGCAAAAAATAAATAGGAATCCATTAGACTGAGAGACATGGTATGCTACAAAGTCACAATATCAACAATTTTACAAGGAAAGAGGCATTAGCTATTGAATATAACCAGTGGGTGGTTTTCAGTAGTAAGCTAATCATCTAATATAGCTTACATATTTGTGTGGCACCTTTGCCTGTGTAGCAGCCCTGATGATACATGTACAGCTTGTATTTGAACAAAGAGATTAAATATACAAATTGAAGTCATTTTTTAACTACATGATATTGTTGATGTTTCAATCTATTAAGTGGACTTACTGAACTGAAGCAAAGCCATAACGTGACAATTGCTTTACTGGTGACATCATGTATATTTCTTAGTATATTTTTTGATCGTTCTTAGCATTTGCATTTGGCAATTTGTTCAAAAGAATGAGAACGCGGCTTTTATGATGTGCACAAGTGACTAGATGATTTAACGAGCATTTTTGATCATTTTCGGTTCTGATCTGAGAAATGCATCAAAGCCACCGAGAAAAGCTGTAATAGCGCAGTCATTTTGATTTAAATTTGAAAGAGTTTCAGAAGGCAGAAACAGACTGCACAGTGGATACGTTTTGTCAGATCTGAAAACCCTTCCAACTGTCATTGTAATATAGAGTTAAAAATGATGCAATCTACCAATTAATTTGGGGCAGCTGAATCATAATAATTTCCCCATATACCCTAATTATCGTTGCTATCTGCCTCTGTGTGTATGTGTACCGGTGTATCAGAGTTTACGGTCTGTTTTATAGTATTTAATTGATCATAAAAAGGGGAGAATGTTTTTTTTCCTCATATGAAATTGCTTGCATGTGTGTTAGTACTACCCACATGACACTGCTAAAACCAGGTATATTCATTAAAATGAATGTCTACTTGTTGCAAACACAGCTCTTGTGGATCATTACGGCCCATTAGTGGTTGCATTTTGGCTTAATGATTAGAGTTATCTGATGCTTGTTTTCTATTGTGAAGAACTCTGAGAGCTGTACTTTAGAAATGACCTATATAAATGAACTTAATTAAAAACATATATACTATAAAGAAATGCAAGCGTCCATAGTACATACACACACACACACACACACACACACACACACACACACACACACACACACACGCTCCCACTCTATGCTTGACCTCAACGCTGCCCTTATTCCACAGTTTCATTCGTTGCATTTCACTATACTTGGTATTAAAGACACACAGGGCATAGAAATCCACAATATGCACTAGTGTCTTTAATAAGGCAATGAAATCAAAAGCAGTGACCCACAAGGCCAAGTACTGTTGCTACATATTATGAAATGGCTGAATCAAATGCTGTTGTTTCCATAGGAAAGAGCTTTTTCCACAACTATTCACTTCCATGCTTCTACAGGAGGTTGGTTACATTAGAACAAAAAGGAAAAAATGTTAAGCATGAAGCTTACATATTTTTCAATTCAATTACATTTTATTTATATAGCACCAAATCACAACAGTGACCCTTCATATTGTAAGGTGAAGATCCTACAATAATATAGAGAAACCCCAACAATCAGATGGCCCAATATTATGAAGCACTTGGTGACAATGGCAGGGAAAAACTCCCTTTTAACAGGAAGAAACCTCTAGCAGAACCAGGGTCAGAGATACGTAACCATCTGCCGTGACCAGTTGCGGGTGAAGGGAGGGAGACGGGACAAAAGACAAATATAAATCTATATATGAATCTGCAGTATATAAATGGTGGAATAGCATGGTTTTATCAAAGATACTGAAGCTAGCTTTACTTGCTTTATAAAGGGTGTGGAATAACACAGCCTTTTAAGATCCTCTTTGCAAAAGTGTTGGACCTGTTTTCATAATTTGTCAACCACATTCTCTATATATGTATATATTTCTGAGTTTTTTTAAATAAACCTTTTTTGGTCATTGAAGTAAATATAGAAAAAAAGAGCTTGTTTACAACACTTAAAAATTAAAACATAGGAAAGTGCTTTCTTGAGTCAGAACTGTACCTGCAGTGCTGTATAACTGGTTAGAGCGCAGTCTTTCTAACCTCCAGATGATGCTATCTTTTGACCCACAGGTTCCCATCCACAAAACATCTATTTTCCTTTGCAATACGGCACTGAAAGAATATTTTGTCCCATCCAGTTACTGCAGGTTTTGCTGTGATACTTTTTTCTTCTTTCTGCTATGCACTATTGTAAGAGTACAGCCTTTTTCCTTTCTTTTGTGTGACGTATGCTGTCAACAATTTACAGTATAAAACAATATAAAAGTGGAAACCTGAATCTTGTACAGTCTCTTGCAATCAGTCTCCCATACAGAAATCTGTAACTTTATTGAAACTGATATACGCCATACAGATAAAAAGCGCAGCTTTTTGCTCTTCAACAACTTTTTCAATTACTGCCGTCAAAACCTTACCTGCAGTCAACATCAGAAAATACTTGAAGAGCAACCTGTTTTATTGACAACGTAACTATTGTCTATAAACAATGATGTAAGAACACTTAACATTGTCAGTGACACATTCAATGACAAAGGTATTTACATTTGAGAGATAAATTAGGACTCTGGTTGTTTGAATTGTTTAGAGAAATCTTGTAAACGCCGAAGGATGATTTGCCTAGTATTAAATGAGGCTGTTGCAATCTGTCTCATGTCAGATTTTCCAATGCTACTAACAAGTGTAGCTTTCTTGGTAAGCAAATTGATGCAAAATGGGTCATCTATGCTTGGTTAGTCACATAATATTTAA